>CM035793.1:48363345-48385845 GCA_020466265.1 Siphamia tubifer | reverse complement strand
GTATGTGTGTCTGTCTGTATGTATGTCTGTCTGTCTGTCTGTCTGTCTGTATGTGTGTCTATCTGTCTGTCTGTATGTATGTGTGTCTGTCTGTATGTATGTATGTCTGTCCTGTCTGTCTGTCTGTCTGTCTGTCTGTCTGTCTGTCTGTCTGTATGTGTGTCTATCTGTCTGTCTGTATGTATGTGTGTCCTGTCTGTATGTGTGTCTGTCTGTCTGTCTGTCTGTATGTGTGTCTGTCTGTCTGTCTGTCTGTCTGTATGTGTGTCTATCTGTCTGTCTGTATGTATGTGTGTCTGTCTGTATGTATGTCTGTCTGTCTGTCTGTCTGTCTGTCTGTATGTGTGTCTGTCTGTCTGTCTGTATGTGTGTCTGTCTGTCTGTCTGTCTGTATGTATGTGTGTCTGTCTGTATGTCTGTCTGTCTGTCTGTATGTGTGTCTGTCTGTCTGTCTGTCTGTCTGTATGTGTGTCTGTCTGTCTGTCTGTATGTGTGTCTGTCTGTCTGTCTGTATGTGTGTCTGTCTGTCTGTCTGTCTGTATGTATGTGTGTCTGTCTGTATGTCTGTCTGTCTGTCTGTCTGTATGTGTGTCTGTCTGTCTGTCTGTATGTGTGGTCTGTCTGTCTGTCTGTCTGTCTGTCACCACTCACTCACTGAGTGGACCTTTTTGTGACAGTGAGTGACAGGTGGAAATGATCAGATAAAAAGTCATGAAGCAAAACCAGAGTTAATCCATATATTAATAATTAATAATATATAAGATGCACTGTGTTATTTCACCTTGTTTGTTTTTGTTTTTTCATTTCCAGTGTTTGTTAAATGTAATTGAGTCTTCATTCATTCCCTGGTGATTTTGTCTTGTTTTTAAACTATTTACATTAATCAGATGATAAACTATTGAAATATAAAGTAAAACAGCGCCCTCTACTGCTCACTTTTACATTTTTTTTTGCTGTTCAGTTTTTAATGTATTATTTTTTATTTTTATTTTCTTTTTTCCTCTTGCTCATTTTTAAATTGTTATCTGATGTTAGTGCCGGCATTCATCTGTTTGTATGTGTTCAACTAACTGGAAAACTAATGGATGGATTTAGATGAAATGTTCTGGTTTTGATGATGATGAAGAGATCAACTAATTATTAGATTTAGATGGTGGGAGGGGTCTGCCTTGGCGGAGGTATGTGCTCCTAAGAGTACTTTTCTAGTTTTCATATTTTTCTGCTACTCATTTTTTGCATTTATTTTGAGTATTTTATATTTTTTTACATAATCTACATCATTTTTTAAAATGCATTTTTAAATATTTTTTTCTTTTGCAATTTTTAAAATATTTTTTTCAGCTGCTCATTATTACATTTATTTTAATTTTTTGTATTTTATTATTTTCCATTTACCTTTTTTTGCTAATTTTTAAATGCATTTTCTTATTTTTTTTCTGTTAATTTTTTAATGTATTTTAAACTTTAGTCTATTTTTTAAATTTATTTTGTTTTGATTGTTTTTTTAAATTTATTTTGAATATTTTTTTCTGTTGCTCTTTTATATATATATATATATATATATTTTTTTTTTTTTTTTTAATTTTTTTGCTGCTCATGTTCACATTTATATTTATTTATTGCTGTTGCTCATTTTAAAATGTATTCTTATTTCTTCTCTTCCTTTTTTTAAAAAAATCTGTAGAAATTTTTCTTTTTTTACATTTATTTTTCTTTTTATATTTTTTCCATTGATCTTTTTTTTTGCACATTTAAATTTTTGTTTCTGTTCTTTTTTAAACATTTCTTTTGCTCATTTAAACATTTTTAAAAAATGATTTTCTGTTGCTTGTTTTGAAGGTTCAATGATGAAAATGAGATGAAAACTTTAAATATAAGGTTAAAACAATAAGAAAAAGGTAAAAATTATGAAAAAATTAAGAAAAATGAATATGAAACAAAAAAAGGTGAAAATAAAGAAAAAAACCATCTGAAACCAACACTTTATTTTGAATGTTGAAATGAGGGAAAAAGTAGATTTCTGTGTAAAATTTTAACTGTATTTCACACAAAAATGTCCTAATATGAAAAGTGTTGTTGGTTCAACAGTTAAACAGTGAAGTTCAAACCCATTTTAACTTAACTAACCCTTAATGATCATTGAATTAATTGAATAAAAGATTGAAAAATGTCAAACACACAGAATCATGTTTGAATAAGTAAACGTTCAAAGACATTTGTGGACATTCGATGGTTAAACCGGAGCTTTTATTCATATTTTTACTGGAAATTGAAAATAAAATCTTGAATAATCAACACTTGAATATTTGTTGCTGTTTTGTTTCCACCTGCTTATACTTTAGCTCCTTCGTTTTCTTCACAGAAACCTGAAAAACAAACACAACAAGAGTCAGTTCAGCCGTTTCCATGGTAACACAATGCTAACACAATGCTAACACAATGCTAACACAATGCTAACACAATGCTAACACAATGACCCAGCTGCAGTTAGCAAAGAAAAGGTCTATTCTATAATGAATAATCACTGTCAATGTTAAGTCAAATGATTTAGTTACTGTATTTTCACACTATAAGGTGAACTGGATTAGAAGAACAGTCACAATAAATATAAACCTTGGTGAGTTGGAACAAAACAAAACACTGTGATTCTGATAAATCTAAATTTAAAAGAGTCTTAGATAGATAGTCTTCATTGTCATCATACACAAAAGTACAATGAGATTTCAAGCGATAAAAAAAAAAAACGATAAAAAGTCTAAATCTGGGTTCACGCATCATTTTTCAGGTTAAAAATCTATGGTTTAGAGGTCAAAGGTCACACACCATTTTCAGGTTGGTAGATAAAGTCTGGCTCCTGGTGGAATCCCAGACATGAGGCCTGATTCTTAAAATAGTCCAAGTGCGATTGCTCCACCGCTGACCCGCTGGCTGAAAACAAAAGGTCAAAGGTCAAAGGCACAGGTGTCAAACTCCAGTCGTCGAGGGCCGGTGTCCTGCATGTTTTACATATTTCCCTCTTCCATGTGATTCAGTTTAACCCTTTAACTCCTGAGAACTAACAAAGTAACTGGTAACATGAGCAAAGTAAAGACACAAATGGTAGAAAATCAAAGAAAAATTAAAAAAATTAAAAGAACCAAAATGTAGAAAAATGAACAAAAACTAATCAATATTTACAAAATGACAAATAATGTGGGAAATTTGGGGAAAAAAATTACTAAAGAAGAAAACTAGTATTGACATTTGGTCACAGCAATTTAAAAAAAATGGTGAAATAGAATAATAATAATAAAAAAAAAACACCTCTTGCTTTTTGGCACCTTTTCCATGCACAAAATAAAGTAAAACTGTAGAATTTTTCTGAATATTTCAACTAAATCATCCATTCAGAACATCAGACTGATAATGATGCAATGGCCTCCAGGTGGAATGGAAGAGGGAAACTTCTAGAACAGGGGTGTCCAAACTATTCCACAAAGGGTCAGTGTGGCTGCAGGTTTTTGTTCCAACCAACCAAGAGTTGACAGTTGGACCAATCAACTCTCTGAACACTGAGGTCAGTTTAATTAAGTCCAGTCTAATGTTCTGCTGCTGTTGGAACAAGAACCTGCAGCCACACTGACCCTTTGTGTTTGGACATGTCTGTTCTAGAACATGCAGGACAGTGTTTGACACCCCTGGACAAAGGTCAACTTTAGGCTTAGCTGGGGCAGAACCTTGACCCGGTTGGGCCCACTTTGACCCGGTTAAGCCAGCTTTTGTCCTTACACATCAGATAGAAGGCGTGGTTGGTGAACTGTTCTGGGGCGGTGAAGTTATAGTTGAGGAGGTTCAGGACGCCGTTGAGATTTTTGGCCACGCTGTGGATCTGCAGCGCCATGCAGGTGTCGCAGGCCGTGGGTATGACCTGGAGGTCAGAGGTCACGTTGACCACTGGAGGAACAAAGCAAGAGAAATGCTTCTTTATGTCACTGATTATTTTTCTTTATTTCACTGATTATCTGTTTACAATTGACCAAACGACAACCACCTGCAAAACTCCCTCAAATGAACAAAATGTTCAATTAAATGAACAAAAATTAACAAAATATTCATTTAAATGAACAAAAATAAACAAAATATTCAATTAAATGAACAAAAATTAACAAAATATTCATTTAAATGAACAAAAATAAACAAAATATTCAATTAAATGAACAAAATATTCATTTAAATGAACAAAAATGAACAAAATATTCAATTAAATGAACAAAATATTCATTTAAATGAACAAAAATGAACAAAATATTCATTTAAATGAACAAACATGAACAAAATATTCATTTAAATGAACAAACATGAACAAAATATTCATTTAAATGAACAAAATATTCATTTAAATGAACAAAAATGAACAAAATAGTCATTTAAATGAACAAAAATGAACAAAATATTCATTTAAATGAACAAAAATGAACAAAATATTCAGTTAAATGAACAAAATATTCATTTAAATGAACAAAAATGAACCAAATATTAAATTAAATGAACAAAATATTCAATTAAATGAACAAAAATGAACAAAATATTCAATTAAATGAACAAAATATTCATTTAAATGAACAAAATATTCAATTAAATGAACCAAATATTAATTTAAATGAACAAAAATGAACAAAATATTCAATTAAATAAAAACAGGCCAAACTAATGATTCTTTTTTCATCCACTTCCACACATTAGTAGAAAACAATCTCACATTTTTTACAACTGCACTAGTTTTTGTTAATTTCACAGATTTCATAAAAAGTGTAAATGACATAAAAAAATGAAATCACTCAAACTAGTTGTAAAAGGATATAAAAAGAAAAGATAAAAACATGTTTAAACTTACACTCAACCTTTGCCGTGTTTCCTTCAATAGTTACGTTGGTTTGTGAGTAAAAGCAGTGTCCGTTCCTTCAGAAAACACATGGAGTTTAGTTAGTATAGTATGGTTAGGTAGTGTGGTTAGTTATTATGGTTACTTAGTAAAGTTAGTGTGGTTAGTTATTATGGTTACTTAGTAAAGTTAGTGTGGTTAGTTATTATGGTTACTTAGTAAAGTTAGTTAGTGTGGTTAGTTAGTATGGTTACTTAGTAAAGTTAGTTAGTGTGGTTAGTTATTATGGTTACTTAGTAAAGTTAGTTAGTGTGGTTAGTTAGTAAAGTTAGTTATTATGGTTCATTAGTAAAGTTAGTGTGGTTAGTTATTGTGGTTAGTTAGTAAAGTTAGTTAGTGTGGTTAGTTATTATGGTTACTTAGTAAAGTTAGTTAGTGTGGTTAGTTAGTAAAGTTAGTTATTATGGTTCATTAGTAAAGTTAGTGTGGTTAGTTATTATGGTTAGTTAGTAAAGTTAGTTAGTGTGGTTAGTTAGTATTGTTAGTTAGTAAAGTTACTGAGTAAAGTTAGTTAGTATGGTTAGTTAGTAAAGTTAGTTAGCATGGTTAGTTAGTAACCTGGTGATTTTCTCTGGTAAAAGACACTGTGGTTGTTTGCATAATATTTGATAATATTTCCCAGTAGTGCAGGAATAAACTAGCCTAGCCTAGCCTCACCTAGCCTAGCCTAGCAGTGCTATCTCTATTCATTCCATGTATGGGTCTAGTGGTGCTTCATAGTCAGAGGAGGCGGGGCTAAAAGGTTGTCTTTCAAATCCTCTGTATGTAATAGGACGGTACTACAACCAATCAGTGTAATCTTTAGGATGATGTAGTTAGAGCGCCTGAAAGTTGACGGAGGAGTCTGGAGAAAGTTAGGAATGACTAAACAAAATGGTGGATTATGGAGCTGAACGACTGTTGTCGCTTCTGTAAAAAGAATTTAAAGATTGTTGACGTTTTCTCACATTCTTCACTCATCTGTGATAAAAGGAAATCTACACCTGTTGTTGTTCTTCTTCTATGGTTGTTTACGCTTGTTTCTCTACCAATCGTCACAGCGTCACTTTGTTAGACCCGCCCTCTGACTCTATACTTCACTGTGATTGGTCGACCAGTTTCAGGGAAATCTAGACAAAAGTTACATTGAGTGAAACTAGGCTACTACGATAGAACATTATATTTACTGATGCTAGGAGGAGCTAGTGTGGCTAGGCTACTACGATAGAACATTAGATTTACTGATGCTAGGAGGAGCTAGTGTGGCTAGGCTACTACGATAGAACATTAGATTTACTGATGCTAGGAGGAGCTAGTGTGGCTAGGCTACTACGATAGAACATTAGATTTACTGATGCTAGGAGGAGCTAGTGTGGCCAGGCTACTACGATAGAACATTAGATTTACTGATGCTAGGAGGAGCTAGTGTGGCTAGGCTACTACGATAGAACATTAGATTTACTGATGCTAGGAGGAGCTAGTGTGGCTAGGCTACTACGATAGAACATTAGATTTACTGACGCTAGGAGGAGCTAGTGTGGCTAGGCTACTACGATAGAACATTAGATTTACTGACGCTAGGAGGGGCTAGCGTGGCTAGGCTACTACGATAGAACATTAGATTTACTGATGCTAGGAGGAGCTAGTGTGGCTAGGCTACTACGATAGAACATTAGATTTACTGATGCTAGGAGGAGCTAGTGTGGCTAGGCTACTACGATAGAACATTAGATTTGCTGATGCTAGGAGGAGCTAGTGTGGCTAGGCTACTACGATAGAACATTAGATTTACTGATGCTAGGAGGAGCTAGTGTGGCTAGGCTATTACGATAGAACATTAGATTTACTGATGCTAGGAGGAGCTAACATGGCTAGGCTAGTAATAACCCAAAGGTGTGGAAGCAGTCTTACATTTTGTTGGATTGATACATGGTGAGTTGTTTGTCGCCCAACGGACCGAGTTTCGTCCACGAGCTTTGACTGGTTTTCAGCAGGTCGTGATAAACCGAGTGATTTGCAAATCCCATGATGAAGTTCCACCGTTTGAACAACTGAAGGAAAAAAGAAAAAAAATCGACAGTCAGAAGGTGTGAGTTTTAGCAAAAATACGATGTTACGATACAAGTTACAATACTAGGATCACGATACGATATATCGCAATATATAAGGATTATGTTACTATGGTGATTTTCTTTAAAGATTGTTTCCTAGAAAAATTTAATAACACCATGAATAGTAAAAACATCATTATTTCATCAGAACAGTAACAATAAACACAAAAAGTTCAACTGTAGTAAGTAGTACTGGTTAGTTCAGTTACAGTAGTACTGGTTAATTCAATTGTAGTAGTAATGGTTAGTAAAGTTACAGTAGTACTGGTTAGTTCACTTGTAGTAGTAATGGTTAGTTCAGTTACAGTGATACTGGTTAGTTCACTTGTAGTACTGGTTAGTTAACTTGTAGTAGTACTGGTTAGTTAACTTGTAGTAGTACTGGTTAGTTCAGTTACAGTAGCACTGGTTAGTTCAGTTACAGTAGTACTGGTTAGTTCAGTTACAGTAGTACTGGTTAGTTCACTTGTAGTATTACGGGTTAGTTCTGTTACAGTGATACTGGTTAGTTCACGTGTGGTAGTACTGGTTAGTTAACTTGTAGTAGTACTGGTTAGTTCAGTTACAGCATTACTGGTTAGTTCACTTGTAGTAGTACTGGTTAGTTCAGTCGTAGTAGTACTGGTTAGTTCAGTTACAGTAGTACTGGTTAGTTCAGTTGTAGTAGTACTGGTTAGTTCAGTTACAGTAGTACTGGTTAGTTCAGTTACAGTAGTACTGGTTAGTTCAGTTGTAGTAGTACTGGTTAGTTCAGTTACAGTAGTACTGGTTAGTTCAGTTGTAGTAGTACTGGTTAGTTCAGTTACAGTAGTACTGGTTAGTTCAGTTGTAGTAGTACTGGTTAGTTCAGTTACAGTAGTACTGGTTAGTTCACTTGTAGTAGTACTGGCTAGTTCAGTTACAGTCGTACTGGTTAGTTCACTTGTAGTAGTACTGGTTAGTTCAGTTACAGTAGTACTGGTTAGTTCACTTGTAGTAGTACTGGTTAGTTCAGTTACAGTAGTACTGGTTAGTTCAGTTACAGTAGTACTGGTTAGTTCACTTGTAGTAGTACTGGTTAGTTCAGTTACAGTGGTACCGGTTAGTTCAGTTACAGTAGTACTGGTTAGTTCACTTGTAGTAGTACTGGTTAGTTAACTTGTAGTAGTACTGGTTAGTTCTGTTACAGTAGTACTGGTTAGTTCACTTGTAGTAGTACTGGTTAGGTCAGTTACAGTGGTACCGGTTTGTTCAATTACAGTAGTACTGGTTAGTTCACTTGTAGTAGTACTGGTTAGTTCAGTTGTAGTAGTACTGGTTAGTTAAGTTACAGTAGTACTGGTTAGTTCAGTTGTTGTAGTACTGGTTAGTTAAGCTACAGTAGTACTGGTTAGTTCAGTTGTAGTAGTACTGGTTAGCACAGTTACAGTAGTACTGGTTAGTTCAGTTACCGTAGTACTGGTTAGTTCAGTTACAGTAGTACTGGTTAGTTCAGTTACAGTAGTACTGGTTAGTTCAGTTGTAGTAGTACTGGTTAGTTCAGTTACAGTAGTACTGGTTAGTTCAGTTGTAGTAGTACTGGTTAGTTCAGTTGTTGTAGCACTGGTTAGTTCAGTTACAGTAGTACTGGTTAGTTCAGTTGTAGTAGTACTGGTTAGTTAAGTTACAGTAGTACTGGTTAGTTAAGTTACAGTAGTACTGGTTAGTTCAGTTGTAGTAGTACTGGTTAGTTCAGTTGTAGTAGTACTGGTTAGTTCAGTTGTTGTAGCACTGGTTAGTTCAGTTACAGTAGTACTGGTTAGTTCAGTCGTAGTAGTACTGGTTAGTTCAGTCGTAGTAGTACTGGTTAGTTCAGTTGTAGTAGTACTGGTTAGTTCAGTTACAGTAGTACTGGTTAGTTCAGTTGTAGTAGTACTGGTTAGTTCAGTTACAGTAGTACTGGTTAGTTCAGTTACAGTAGTACTGGTTAGTTCAGTTGTAGTAGTACTGGTTAGTTCAGTTACAGTAGTACTGGTTAGTTCAGTTGTAGTAGTACTGGTTAGTTAAGTTACAGTAGTACTGGTTAGTTAAGTTACAGTAGTACTGGTTAGTACAGTTACAGTAGTACTGGTTAGTTCAGTTGTCGTAGTACTGGTTAGTACAGTTACAGTAGTCCTGGTTAGTTCAGTTACCGTAGTACTGGTTAGTTCAGTTACAGTAGTACTGGTTAGTTAAGTTGTAGTAGTACTGGTTAGTACAGTTACAGTAGTACTGGTTAGTTCAGTTACCGTAGTACTGGTTAGTACAGTTACAGTAGTACTGGTTAGTTCAGTTACCATAGTACTGGTTAGTTCAGTTGTCATAGTACTGGTTAGTTCAGTTACAGTAGTACTGGTTAGTTCAGTTGTCGTAGTACTGGTTAGTACAGTTACAGTAGTACTGGTTAGTTCAGTTACCGTAGTACTGGTTAGTTCAGTTACAGTAGTACTGGTTAGTTCAGTTGTCGTAGTACTGGTTAGTTCAGTTACAGTAGTACTGGTTAGTTCAGTTGTCGTAGTACTGGTTAGTTCAGTTACAGTAGTACTGGTTAGTTCAGTTGTCGTAGTACTGGTTAGTTCAGTTGTAGTAGTACTGGTTAGTTCAGTTGTTGTAGTACTGGTTAGTACAGTTACCGTAGTACTGGTTAGTACAGTTACAGTAGTACTGGTTAGTTCAGTTACCGTAGTACTGGTTAGTTCAGTTGTCGTAGTACTGGTTAGTTAATAGAGCTAGTTCTGGTTCTTACCGGGCTTGGATCATCTAGGTTCTGAACCTTCACCATCTTGTCACATTCTTCAGGTGTTGGAGAACAGCTGATCAGACAGAACCACAGAACCAGGACGGGTAGGAAACGCAGATCCATGACGGAGAACAGACTGGACCGGATCACCTAGGACAGACTGAACACAGACTGGACTGAACCGGATCGACTATGACAGACTGAGCGGAGACCAGGCGCTGATGGTCTTTTTAAGTTCTTTACATAGAAAACAGGAAATGGTCAAAGTTCTAAAGTTAGACCAGGTTCTGTTGAACTGGCCTCGGTCGCCCACGGTGATGACCTTTGGATTCTGCAGAAACACAAACACTGGACTGACCTCAGATTATTTTTGGTTCTGTTAGTTTAGGACAAATGAACCCCAGGAAAAGATCCAATTTGAAAAGTTGTGCTTTAATGGTTCTGGTGTGGTTTAATGGTTCTGGTGTGGTTTAATGGTTCTGGTGTGGTTTAATGGTTCTGGTGTGGTTTAATGGTTCAGGTGTGGTTTAATGGTTCTGGTGTGGTTTAATGGTTCAGGTGTGGTTTAATGGTTCTGGTGTGGTTTAATGGTTCTGGTGTGGTTTAATGGTTCTGGTGTGGTTTAATGGTTCTGGTGTGGTTTAATGGTTCAGGTGTGGTTTAATGGTTCTGGTGTGCTTTAATGGTTCTGGTGTGGTTTAATGGTTCTGGTGTGGTTTAATGGTTCTGGTGTGCTTTAATGGTTCTGGTGTGCTTTAATGGTTCTGGTGTGGTTTAATGGTTCAGGTGTGGTTTAATGGTTCAGGTGTGGTTTAATGGTTCAGGTGTGGTTTAATGGTTCTGGTGTGGTTTAATGGTTCTGGTGTGGTTTAATGGTTCTGGTGTGCTTTAATGGTTCTGGTGTGGTTTAATGGTTCTGGTGTGGTTTAATGGTTCTGGTGTGGTTTAATGGTTCTGGTGTGGTTTAATGGTTCTGGTGTGCTTTAATGGTTCTGGTGTGGTTTAATGGTTCTGGTGTGGTTTAATGGTTCTGGTGTGGTTTAATGGTTCTGGTGTGCTTTAATGGTTCTGGTGTGGTTTAATGGTTCTGGTGTGGTTTAATGGTTCAGGTGTGGTTTAATGGTTCTGGTGTGCTTTAATGGTTCAGGTGTGGTTTAATGGTTCTGGTGTGGTTTAATGGTTCTGGTGTGGTTTAATGGTTCTGGTGTGGTTTAATGGTTCTGGTGTGCTTTAATGGTTCTGGTGTGGTTTAATGGTTCTGGTGTGGTTTAATGGTTCTGGTGTGGTTTAATGGTTCTGGTGTGGTTTAATGGTTCTGGTGTGCTTTAATGGTTCAGGTGTGCTTTAATGGTTCTGGTGTGGTTTAATGGTTCTGGTGTGGTTTAATGGTTCTGGTGTGCTTTAATGGTTCTGGTGTGGTTTAATGGTTCTGGTGTGGTTTAATGGTTCTGGTGTGGTTTAATGGTTCTGGTGTGCTTTAATGGTTCTGGTGTGGTTTAATGGTTCTGGTGTGCTTTAATGGTTCTGGTGTGGTTTAATGGTTCTGGTGTGGTTTAATGGTTCAGGTGTGGTTTAATGGTTCAGGTGTGGTTTAATGGTTCTGGTGTGGTTTAATGGTTCTGGTGTGGTTTAATGGTTCAGGTGTGCTTTAATGGTTCTGGTGTGGTTTAATGGTTCTGGTGTGGTTTAATGGTTCTGGTGTGGTTTAATGGTTCTGGTGTGCTTTAATGGTTCTGGTGTGGTTTAATGGTTCTGGTGTGGTTTAATGGTTCAGGTGTGGTTTAATGGTTCTGGTGTGGTTTAATGGTTCTGGTGTGCTTTAATGGTTCTGGTGTGGTTTAATGGTTCTGGTGTGGTTTAATGGTTCAGGTGTGGTTTAATGGTTCAGGTGTGGTTTAATGGTTCTGGTGTGGTTTAATGGTTCTGGTGTGCTTTAATGGTTCAGGTGTGGTTTAATGGTTCTGGTGTGGTTTAATGGTTCTGGTGTGGTTTAATGGTTCTGGTGTGGTTTAATGGTTCTGGTGTGGTTTAATGGTTCTGGTGTGCTTTAATGGTTCAGGTGTGGTTTAATGGTTCTGGTGTGGTTTAATGGTTCTGGTGTGGTTTAATGGTTCTGGTGTGCTTTAATGGTTCAGGTGTGGTTTAATGGTTCTGGTGTGCTTTAATGGTTCAGGTGTGGTTTAATGGTTCTGGTGTGGTTTAATGGTTCTGGTGTGGTTTAATGGTTCTGGTGTGCTTTAATGGTTCTGGTGTGCTTTAATGGTTCTGGTGTGCTTTAATGGTTCAGGTGTGGTTTAATGGTTCAGGTCTGCTTTAATGGTTCAGGTGTGGTTTAATGGTTCTGGTGTGGTTTAATGGTTCTGGTGTGCTTTAATGGTTCTGGTGTGCTTTAATGGTTCTGGTGTGCTTTAATGGTTCTGAATCACATTATCTTAACTTTTTCTTCCATTATTTTGAGGGTTTTTTTTCACATTATTTTGACGTATCTCATGATTTTGACTTTTTATGGAGGTCAGAGGTCACACGTGGCCAAATTCACTTGTGTAACACTTTGTCAATACTGAATATATTATCATAATATTACACACACTGACACATATATACAAATAATGAAATTATCAATATTGCAAAAGGTCAAAGGTCAAGGTCACATTATTGGCTCTAATTCAAGAACAGGTTGTCATAGAAACTGGAGATTGGTACAAATTATGGGCGGGGTTAAACATTCTGTGAATACTAGTTTGTTTGTCATGGATCCACTTCTTTTATTTTAACCTGTGAGTTTTGGTTCAGATGAACCATAGTTCAGACCATGAACCAGTTCATCATTGATGGAAACATTTTGAACAAAAACACAGTTTGGTTTAACTGTGGAAAATCCAGAAGTAGTTTGAAAAAAAGCTGAAGTAGAACCATGATCGGGTACTGGTTCTCCTGGTTCCCTTGGTGGTTCCGTTGAGTCCGGTTCTTGCTGCATCATGAACATGTGGTTGAAGGTTCAGGTTTTAATTTTGTTCTGTCTGAGCAGCTCAGTTCTGAAGTAACCTCTGCCTCTGGACCTTAAAACACACATGGGGTCTGGACCAGAACCAGAACCAACAGGAAGTAATTTCATTTCAGTTTCTTCATGAAATAGATCAATAGGTTGGAAATAGGATGAAAAAGGTTTAAAAAGAACAAAGACAGGATGATTATCTTCATAGAAAATCAAATCTAAAGTTGCATATTTACAGAAGCACATCAGGTCGTCGTCATGGCGACCCGATCTGCACCGCACATGCGCATTACGATTAGACAAAACTGGCGGACCTTACCTAAGTTGTATGTAAACTGTGGTAAGGTCTGCAAACGGAATTGCCTTTGTTTAGTGGCCATGATGGCCGACCGAAATGCTCATGCAGCTCAGGGAGCCGAGGTCGAAGTTGACATTAGAAATACGCCTGTTTACACTCTGGTTATATAAACACTTTTGGTTTAATTGCTCAAATTTACCTTCATGACAAACTGTGAGGGGAAGAATTTCTTTAAGACTCATCTGTTTAGATGTAATTGAATGTTTAAATTAGACATAATTAGGGGCATGTCCTTTTGATCCACAGGTACCGGGCGCTAGCTAGCGCTGGTGGCTAGTGGTTAGCTCCCGGAAAGGCATCGCGTTAAACCACTTAGGTTGTTTAGTTTCACTGAACTGTGACTGTTGGTTAAGTTTGTGGTGTTCATGACCATTCATGTTGGGATCATTTTAATGAACTAATCTGACTTCCTCTCCTATTGACTGCAGTAACAGACCGTCCTTAGAAGCCGAGGCCAGTTAAATGATGTTAATATAATCAGACTCGGTCGACTGGGGCCGCGGTTGCTGCTCTCCTCCTGCCCCAGAGTGTCAATCAATCTCGCTTTAGGCTCCACCTTCGAATCCATATTTGGATTTTTTTTTTGGGAGTGACTGTGAGTGACGTTGCCAAGATAGCGGTGGTGGGAAACCGCCCACTTTGCTTCGCCTCAGTGGGTCACGTGAACGGAAGCTTTGTCCATAGTGAAGAATCGCCACAGAAAAAAATGGAAGATTTCAACTCTGGTCAAAGACAGTTATTGTGATGAAAAACAAAAAAAAAAACAGTTGTTGTGATGAAAAACCAAAAAAAAAACAGTTGTTGTGATGAAAAACAAAAAAAAAAACAGTTGTTGTGATGAAAAACAAAAACAAAAAACAGTTGTTGTGATGAAAAACAAAAAAGAAAACAGTTGTTGTGATGAAAAACAAAAACAAAAAACAGTTGTTGTGATGAAAAACAAAAAAAACCAGTTGTTGTGATGAAAAACAAAAAAGAAAACAGTTGTTGTGATGAAAAACAAAAAAAACCAGTTGTTGTGATGAAAAACAAAAAAGAAAACAGTTGTTGTGATGAAAAACAAAAAAAAACAGTTGTTGTGATGAAAAACAAAAAAAAAAACAGTTGTGATGAAAAACAAAAAAAAAAAAGTTATTGTGACGAAAAACAAAAAAAAACAGTTGTTGTGATGAAAAACAAAAACAAAAAACAGTTGTTGTGATGAAAAACAAAAAAGAAAACAGTTGTTGTGATGAAAAACAAAAAAAAAACAGTTGTTGTGATGAAAAACAAAAAAAATAACAGTTGTTGTGATGAAAAACAAAAAAAAAACAGTTATTGTGACGAAAAACAAAAAAAAACAGTTGTTGTGATGAAAAACAAAAACAAAAAACAGTTGTTGTGATGAAAAACAAAAAAGAAAACAGTTATTGTGATGAAAAACAAAAAAGAAAACAGTTGTTGTGATGAAAAACAAAAAAGAAAACAGTTGTTGTGATGAAAAACAAAAAAAAAACAGTTGTTGTGATGAAAAACAAAAACAAAAAACAGTTGTTGTGATGAAAAACAAAAAAGAAAACAGTTGTTGTGATGAAAAACAAAAAAAAAACAGTTGTTGTGATGAAAAACAAAAAAAATAACAGTTGTTGTGATGAAAAACAAAAAAAAAACAGTTATTGTGACGAAAAACAAAAAAAAACAGTTGTTGTGATGAAAAACAAAAACAAAAAACAGTTGTTGTGATGAAAAACAAAAAAGAAAACAGTTATTGTGATGAAAAACAAAAAAGAAAACAGTTGTTGTGATGAAAAACAAAAAAGAAAACAGTTGTTGTGATGAAAAACAAAAAAAAAACAGTTGTTGTGATGAAAAACAAAAAAAAACAGTTGTTGTGATGAAAAACAAAAACAAAAAACAGTTGTTGTGATGAAAAACAAAAAAGAAAACAGTTGTTGTGATGAAAAACAAAAAAGAAAACAGTTGTTGTGATGAAAAACAAAAACAAAAAACAGTTGTTGTGATGAAAAACAAAAAAAAAACTGTTGTTGTGATGAAAAACAAAAAAAAACAGTTGTTGTGATGAAAAACAAAAACAAAAAACAGTTGTTGTGATGAAAAACAAAAACAAAAAACAGTTGTTGTGATGAAAAACAAAAAAAAAACAGTTGTTGTGACGAAAAAAAAAAAAAAAACAGTTGTGACGAAAAACAAAAAAAAACAGTTGTTGTGACGAAAAACAAAAAAAAACAGTTATTGTGATGAAAAACAAAAACAAAACAGTTGTTGTGATGAAAAACAAAAACAAAAAACAGTTGTTGTGATGAAAAACAAAAAAGAAAACAGTTATTGTGATGAAAAACAAAAAAGAAAACAGTTGTTGTGATGAAAAACAAAAAAAAACAGTTGTTGTGATGAAAAACAAAAAAAAAACAGTTGTTGTGATGAAAAACAAAAAAAAACAGTTGTTGTGATGAAAAACAAAAAAAACAGTTGTTGTGATGAAAAACAAAAACAAAAAACAGTTGTTGTGATGAAAAACAAAAACAAAAAACAGTTGTTGTGATGAAAAACAAAAACAAAAAACAGTTGTTGTGATGAAAAACAAAAAAAAACAGTTGTGATGAAAAACAAAAAAAAACAGTTGTTGTGATGAAAAACAAAAAAAAACAGTTGTTGTGACGAAAAACAAAAAAAAAACAGTTGTTGTGATGAAAAACAAAAAAAAACTGTTGTTGTGATGAAAAACAAAAAAAAACTGTTGTTGTGATGAAAAACAAAAAAAAAACAGTTGTTGTGACGAAAAACAAAAAAAAAAACAGTTGTTGTGATGAAAAACAAAAACAAAAACAGTTGTTGTGACGAAAAACAAAAAAAAAACTGTTGTTGTGATGAAAAACAAAAAAAAAACAGTTGTTGTGACGAAAAACAAAAAAAAAAACAGTTGTTGTGATGAAAAACAAAAACAGTTGTTGTGACGAAAAACAAAAAAAAAACAGTTGTTGTGATGAAAAACAAAAAAAAACAGTTGTTGTGATGAAAAACAAAAAAAAAACAGTTGTTGTGATGAAAAACAAAAAAAACAGTTGTTGTGATGAAAAACAAAAACAAAAAACAGTTGTTGTGATGAAAAACAAAAACAAAAAACAGTTGTTGTGATGAAAAACAAAAACAAAAAACAGTTGTTGTGATGAAAAACAAAAAAAAACAGTTGTTGTGATGAAAAACAAAAAAAAACAGTTGTTGTGACGAAAAACAAAAAAAAACAGTTGTTGTGATGAAAAACAAAAAAAAAACAGTTGTTGTGATGAAAAACAAAAAAAAACAGTTGTTGTGACGAAAAACAAAAAAAAACAGTTGTTGTGATGAAAAACAAAAAAAAAACAGTTGTTGTGATGAAAAACAAAAAAAAACAGTTGTTGTGACGAAAAACAAAAAAAAAAACAGTTGTTGTGATGAAAAACAAAAACAAAAACAGTTGTTGTGATGAAAAACAAAAAAAAAAACAGTTGTTGTGATGAAAAACAAAAAAAAAAACAGTTGTTGTGATGAAAAACAAAAAAAAAAACAGTTGTTGTGATGAAAAACAAAAAAAAAAACAGTTGTTGTGATGAAAAACAAAAAAAACAGTTGTTGTGATGAAAAACAAAAACAAAAAACAGTTGTTGTGATGAAAAACAAAAACAAAAAACAGTTGTTGTGATGAAAAACAAAAAAAAACAGTTGTGATGAAAAACAAAAAAAAAACAGTTGTTGTGACGAAAAACAAAAAAAAAAACAGTTGTTGTGATGAAAAACAAAAACAAAAACAGTTGTTGTGACGAAAAACAAAAAAAAAACAGTTGTTGTGATGAAAAACAAAAAAAACAGTTGTTGTGATGAAAAACAAAAAAAAACAGTTGTGATGAAAAACAAAAGAAAACAGTTGTTGTGATGAAAAACAAAAAAAAAACAGTTGTTGTGATGAAAAACAAAAAAAAAACAGTTGTTGTGATGAAAAACAAAAAAAAACAGTTGTTGTGACGAAAAACAAAAAAAAAACAGTTGTTGTGATGAAAAACAAAAACAAAAACAGTTGTTGTGATGAAAAACAAAAAAAAAAACAGTTGTTGTGATGAAAAACAAAAAAAACAGTTGTTGTGATGAAAAACAAAAAAAAAAACAGTTGTTGTGATGAAAAACAAAAAAAAAACCAGTTGTTGTGATGAAAAACAAAAAAAACAGTTGTTGTGATGAAAAACAAAAACAAAAAACAGTTGTTGTGATGAAAAACAAAAACAAAAAACAGTTGTTGTGATGAAAAACAAAAAAAAACAGTTGTGATGAAAAACAAAAAAAAAACAGTTGTTGTGACGAAAAACAAAAAAAAAAACAGTTGTTGTGATGAAAAACAAAAACAAAAACAGTTGTTGTGACGAAAAACAAAAAAAAACAGTTGTTGTGACGAAAAACAAAAAAAAAACAGTTGTTGTGATGAAAAACAAAAAAAAACAGTTGTTGTGATGAAAAACAAAAAAAAAAACAGTTGTTGTGATGAAAAACAAAAAAAAAACAGTTGTTGTGATGAAAAACAAAAAAAAAACAGTTGTTGTGATGAAAAACAAAAAAAACAGTTGTTGTGATGAAAAACAAAAAAAAACAGTTGTTGTGATGAAAAACAAAAAAAAAACAGTTGTTGTGATGAAAAACAAAAAAAACAGTTGTTGTGATGAAAAACAAAAAAAACAGTTGTTGTGATGAAAAACAAAAACAACAGTTGTTGTGATGAAAAACAAAAACAAAAAACAGTTGTTGTGATGAAAAACAAAAAAAAACAGTTGTTGTGACGAAAAACAAAAAAAAACAGTTGTTGTGATGAAAAACAAAAAAAAAAACAGTTGTTGTGATGAAAAACAAAAAAAAAAACAGTTGTTGTGATGAAAAACAAAAAAAAAAACAGTTGTTGTGATGAAAAACAAAAAAAACAGTTGTTGTGATGAAAAACAAAAACAAAAAACAGTTGTTGTGATGAAAAACAAAAACAAAAAACAGTTGTTGTGATGAAAAACAAAAACAAAAAACAGTTGTTGTGATAAAAACAAAAAAAAACAGTTGTGATGAAAAACAAAAAAAAACAGTTGTTGTGATGAAAAACAAAAAAAAACAGTTGTTGTGACGAAAAACAAAAAAAAACAGTTGTTGTGATGAAAAACAAAAAAAAAACAGTTGTTGTGATGAAAAACAAAAAAAAAACAGTTGTTGTGACGAAAAACAAAAAAAAAAACAGTTGTTGTGATGAAAAACAAAAACAAAAACAGTTGTTGTGACGAAAAACAAAAAAAAAACAGTTGTTGTGATGAAAAACAAAAAAAACAGTTGTTGTGATGAAAAACAAAAAAAAAACAGTTGTTGTGATGAAAAACAAAAGAAAAACAGTTGTTGTGATGAAAAACAAAAAAAAAACAGTTGTTGTGATGAAAAACAAAAAAAAAACAGTTGTTGTGATGAAAAACAAAAAAAAAAACAGTTGTTGTGATGAAAAACAAAAAAAAACAGTTGTTGTGACGAAAAACAAAAAAAAAACAGTTGTTGTGATGAAAAACAAAAAAAAAAACAGTTGTTGTGACGAAAAACAAAAAAAAACAGTTGTTGTGATGAAAAACAAAAAAAAACAGTTGTTGTGATGAAAAACAAAAAAAAACAGTTGTTGTGACGAAAAACAAAAAAAAACAGTTGTTGTGATGAAAAACAAAAAAAAAACAGTTGTTGTGATGAAAAACAAAAAAAGAACAGTTGTTGTGATGAAAAACAAAAAAAAACAGTTGTTGTGATGAAAAACAAAAAAAAAACAGTTGTTGTGATGAAAAACAAAAAAAGAAAACAGTTGTTGTGATGCCTTGAGCTGGAGTTGAACAACAAAATAAAGACGCAATAGAAGAAGAGAAGGAGGATAATAACCTGAACAGTGAAATCCACATTCTGAAGTAAGTTTCACGGTAATGATGAACTCTTTTGTGTTCAGATAGGTGATGGTTTTGTTATAATGCTAATGCTAATGCTAATGCTAATGCTACACCTCAGATAACCAAACCACCACCACTGAGTGTTTTCACATGTTCATTTATTTGATGATAAGAATGACGGTGACATTGAATAAGTTTTCTTCTTCCCACTTCTTTTTTCTTTTCCAGTATAAATGCATGATTTGGAACCATTACACATGAATGATAACACAAAAAAAAACATACAGGACTTGTTTCCATTGTGGTCCCTTACAAAAATAAATGACATTATTAAAACAAGTTAAAATAGTAAAACAACAACACCAAATGTACACAATAAAATCATTAAAGTTAAATAAAATATATTAGTATGAAAAAATGATTTTTTTTCAAATAAAAACAAAGTTACAGTGTTGTGTTTTATATATATATCATAGTTCATACATTAATGAAGAAAATAACCAGAGGTGAGTTGGTGATGTAATCAAGTACGCTGCCGTCCCAATTACAGTACGCAGTAAGTACGCAGTAAGTACGCAAGTACGAACTTAGTGTACTTGGTATTGACAAACAGCCTGTGTGTATTTACGTACAGTACTTTATGTCTCCGGAGTTTGGGTTTCGTTTCGTAAATTGAATTTTCTTTTGTATTCAGACGAAAAATTAAGGTAAAGGTTTTTTGTTACTTGGATTATTAGTTAGCTGGTGTTTCGTAAATTGAGGTATGACAATATTACTTTATTTTGTTCATTCACAAACTACACACAAGTATTTTCAACCAAATAAATCAAATCAAAATCAAAAAGAAGTTGATTTATATTTTGTCAGCTGTAGTTTATAATGATGTTGAAATGTACTGGTTTATATTGAGAGGTGTTTCAAATATACATTCATATGTGATGGACACAGCTCTAAAAACCAACCAAAAACAAGATCATCCCTCTCATTAAGTCTCTGTCTGTCTGTCTGTCTGTCTGTCTGTCTGCCTGTCTGTCTGTCACACACACACACGGTTTTGTGTGTCTTTTGTTCCGTTTATTTTTCCATGTGCTTTTGTGCAAACCAGCCACATTTTCAGGTATTATAATATAAATGAACACTTCAGAAACAACAATTTAAAATAATTTTAAAATAATAAACGGAACAAAAGACACACAAAACCGTGTGTGTGTGTGTGACAGACAGACAGACAGACAGACAGACAGACAGACAGACAGACAGAGACTTAATGAGAGGGATGAGCTTGTCAAACTCAATATAACTATCAATGTACTTTCTCTTTTTAGGGTTAGGGCGTTTGTTTTTGTCATTGTCATTTTCATTGTCATTTCTTTTACCACTTCTTGAGGAACTTGGCGGACACAAAAATCGATCCATGTTCGCTGCAGGGTGGCTAAAAATAGCCTGTGACTCGCTCCGTCTCAATTTAGTCAAGCTGGCGTCAAACAGCGCTGTTACTTCCGCCCGCTCGCTACAAAATAAAACTTCCGCATTTCAAAATAAAACAGCAAAAAACAAAAAAAACAAAACCGTGAATAATTTCGCGTACCCCCTGGATATGTGCCACGTCCCCCTAGGGGTCCACGGACCCCAGTTTGAGAACCGTGGATCTAGACAGTAGATGTAGGTTCACTGCAAATATAAGCACAATTTACATGTTCAATATATATATATATATATATATATATATATAGGAATGTTTTGGCTAATGTAATGTCAGCTGCATTACTGTATAATTGTAAATATTGTATATTAATGTGTTGCAATGTTATTTTTCTGGTTCTGGCTAATTAAAATTCCACTGCACTGTTAATTATTTCATGTCACTTCAATTGCTTGGATTGAATAATACAAATAAAAAGATTTTAAAAATTTCACAATATTTACGATTCAAAATCATCAACTAGAGACAAACCTTCAGTTCTGGTCGTTGCTGCCATCTCTCCTCTTGCCAGTGCTTACATTAGACTGCACGATGACACCAACTATAGTGCGTTTCTGCAGCATAGTAAATGGACAAGCAAAAAAACAATGTCCGAAAGCACAAAACACTGGTCAAACGTTCAAGTCAAATAAATACAAACAAATTACCCTTAATTTCACGATAAGCCAACACAATTTGACAGATAACAAATATTACATCAGTTTCTCAGACCAATGACATGTTACATGTGTGGAAATCGGATTTATATCTCATATTTTAACCTTTACTCCTACAGAGATATCAGAAGCAGCAGCAGATTTCTAAAGGTCATGCCAGGAGAAGGTTGTTTTTGCGGGATAACATGAACTCTAACTGACCGGTCATCTTGCTAGTTGGGGGTCCTGTTAGCAGGAAGGCACAGCTCCGAAAACCTCTGAGAACATTTTAAAAGATGCGCTATCGTGATGAATCGACCACATATTTGGCGTTTTAACGTCCACTTTCTCACAAAATAATCAAAAAATTACATTTCATGACACTGAAACAGTAGTATTTCAATCCTTTTAACTTACAGTTTTGAGTCCTCTCCTCCATTGTTGGTGCGAAATGCATTCTGGGATAGGAGCCTCTCCCAGGTAGGCACAAGTCACCATCCGATGCATATTTGATAAAATGGGGGGGGGGGGGGACTTCCAGCAAGATGGCCGACTGAGTGGGTGAAACTTTCCTCAGCTCTTTCTAAAGTTCCTCATCTAATAGAACCAGGACAAAACTTGCTCAGTTAAACACGTCTGAGTTTTATTTACTACGCCAACCAGTGGATACTTCATAAAACAAAGAAAAATTCCAAGGCACTCTCTTAAAAGTGAAAGATAAAAAGCCTTTATTAAACTGGCTTGGTTAACAAAACCTATAAAAACATATAAAAAACCCCAACGCGTTTCGGCACAAATGGCCTTCATCAGGGAGTAAGACAGTGGATACTTAATTTTAAAAAAAGGAAATAAGAAATGCCTTTAAACAGAGACGACAACGCTGACGTGAAAGCTAATGCTAATAGCGCACTTTTGCTACACAACTTTTTTTTTCCTCCATTCTTTATTTGAAGAATACAACAAAAATGACAATGAACATAGAACATAATGACTGAACACAGTATACATATTCCATATTTTCAATGTATCAATTTAAAGAAAAGTATATATTTTAATAGCATTTTACCATTTTAAATAGTACATATTTACGTTTATAATTCCAACATATAACTAATTAGCAAATGTGATGAGGAGGGTCACTGGGTTAAGGTTATTGTTAATATAGAAGGAGAACTAATTATTTTAGTTAACATATATGGATATAATAATCCACAACAGAACAAAACCTTACTGAGGCAAATAACAGAATTAATTTCTGACTTTAAAGCTTCTTATAATATTGCTTTCACAATAGTAGGAGGGGACTTTAATGTCACCCCAGATGAATGGTTTGATAGATCTATTTATAACAGCTACCATTATA
>CM035793.1:48282599-48363245 GCA_020466265.1 Siphamia tubifer | reverse complement strand
ACCATAGACAACGTAGATTTTTTTAAATGTGTGAGATCCAGATGGAAATGAGTTTAACTGTGTCCTAATGATTCTGACAGACGACAACAACTGGACATTAGTGTCAGTGGTTAAGGTTTAGCTTCGATAGAAACACAAGGAAAGATGATGAAATGTGTCCAGTGTGTCTTTAACTGGTCTGTGGTCAGTTGTATCATTAGTTAACTGGTCTGTGGTCAGTTCTATCATTAGTTAACTGGTCTGTGGTCAGTTATATTATTAGTTAGCTGGTCTGTGGTCAGTTATATTATTAGTTAACTGGTCTGTGGTCAGTTATATTATTAGTTAACTGGTCTGTGGTCAGTTGTATCATTAGTTAACTGGTCTGTGGTCAGTTATACTATTAGTTAACTGGTCTGTGGTCAGTTATATTATTAGTTAACTGGTCTGTGGTCAGTTATATTATTAGTTAACTGGTCTGTGGTCAGTTATATCATTAGTTAACTGGTCTGTGGTCAGTTCTATCATTAGTTAACTGGTCTGTGGTCAGTTATATTATTAGTTAGCTGGTCTGTGGTCAGTTATATTATTAGTTAACTGGTCTGTGGTCAGTTATATTATTAGTTAACTGGTCTGTGGTCAGTTGTATCATTAGTTAACTGGTCTGTGGTCAGTTATATTATTAGTTAACTGGTCTGTGGTCAGTTATATTATTAGTTAACTGGTCTATGGTCAGTTATATTATTAGTTAACTGGTCTGTGGTCAGTTATATCATTAGTTAACTGGTCTGTGGTCAGTTATATTATTAGTTAACTGGTCTATGGTCAGTTATATTATTAGTTAACTGGTCTGTGGTCAGTTATATTATTAGTTAACTGGTCTGTGGTCAGTTGTATCATTAGTTAAGTGGTCTGTGGTCAGTTATATTATTAGTTAACTGGTCTGTGGTCAGTTCTATCATTAGTTAACTGGTCTGTGGTCAGTTATATTATTAGTTAACTGGTCTGTGGTCAGTTATATCATTAGTTAACTGGTCTGTGGTCAGTTATATTATTAGTTAACTGGTCTATGGTCAGTTATATTATTAGTTAACTGGTCTGTGGTCAGTTCTATTATTAGTTAACTGGTCTGTGGTCAGTTATATAATCAGTTAACTGGTCTGTGGTCAGTTCTATCATTAGTTAACTGGTCTGTGGTCAGTTATATTATTAGTTAGCTGGTCTGTGGTCAGTTATATTATTAGTTAACTGGTCTGTGGTCAGTTATATTATTAGTTACCTGGTCTGTGGTCAGTTATATTATTAGTTAACTGGTCTGTGGTCAGTTATATTATTAGTTAGCCGGTCTGTGGTCAGTTATATTATTAGTTAACTGGTCTGTGTTCAGTTCTATCATTAGTTAACTGGTCTGTGGTCAGTTGTATCATTAGTTAACTGGTCTGTGGTCAGTTCTATCATTAGTTAACTGGTCTGTGGTCAGTTATATTATTAGTTAGCTGGTCTGTGGTCAGTTATATTATTAGTTAACTGGTCTGTGGTCAGTTATATTATTAGTTAACTGGTCTGTGGTCAGTTGTATCACTAGTTAACTGGTCTGTGGTCAGTTATATTATTAGTTAACTGGTCTGTGGTCAGTTATATTATTAGTTAACTGGTCTGTGGTCAGTTATATTATTAGTTAACTGGTCTGTGGTCAGTTATATCATTAGTTAACTGGTCTGTGGTCAGTTCTATCATTAGTTAACTGGTCTGTGGTCAGTTATATTATTAGTTAGCTGGTCTGTGGTCAGTTATATTATTAGTTAACTGGTCTGTGGTCAGTTATATTATTAGTTAACTGGTCTGTGGTCAGTTGTATCATTAGTTAACTGGTCTGTGGTCAGTTATATTATTAGTTAACTGGTCTGTGGTCAGTTATATTATTAGTTAACTGGTCTGTGGTCAGTTCTATTATTAGTTAACTGGTCTGTGGTCAGTTGTATCATTAGTTAAGTGGACTGTGGTCAGTTATATTATTAGTTAACTGGTCTGTGGTCAGTTATATTATTAGTTAACTGGTCTGTGGTCAGTTATATTATTAGTTAACTGGTCTGTGGTCAGTTATATCATTAGTTAACTGGTCTGTGGTCAGTTATATTATTAGTTAACTGGTCTATGGTCAGTTATATTATTAGTTAACTGGTCTGTGGTCAGTTCTATTATTAGTTAACTGGTCTGTGGTCAGTTATATAATCAGTTAACTGGTCTGTGGTCAGTTCTATCATTAGTTAACTGGTCTGTGGTCAGTTATATTATTAGTTAGCTGGTCTGTGGTCAGTTATATTATTAGTTAACTGGTCTGTGGTCAGTTATATTATTAGTTACCTGGTCTGTGGTCAGTTATATTATTAGTTAACTGGTCTGTGGTCAGTTATATTATTAGTTAGCCGGTCTGTGGTCAGTTATATTATTAGTTAACTGGTCTGTGTTCAGTTCTATCATTAGTTAACTGGTCTGTGGTCAGTTGTATCATTAGTTAACTGGTCTGTGGTCAGTTCTATCATTAGTTAACTGGTCTGTGGTCAGTTATATTATTAGTTAGCTGGTCTGTGGTCAGTTATATTATTAGTTAACTGGTCTGTGGTCAGTTATATTATTAGTTAACTGGTCTGTGGTCAGTTGTATCACTAGTTAACTGGTCTGTGGTCAGTTATATTATTAGTTAACTGGTCTGTGGTCAGTTATATTATTAGTTAACTGGTCTGTGGTCAGTTATATTATTAGTTAACTGGTCTGTGGTCAGTTATATCATTAGTTAACTGGTCTGTGGTCAGTTCTATCATTAGTTAACTGGTCTGTGGTCAGTTATATTATTAGTTAGCTGGTCTGTGGTCAGTTATATTATTAGTTAACTGGTCTGTGGTCAGTTATATTATTAGTTAACTGGTCTGTGGTCAGTTGTATCATTAGTTAACTGGTCTGTGGTCAGTTATATTATTAGTTAACTGGTCTGTGGTCAGTTATATTATTAGTTAACTGGTCTGTGGTCAGTTCTATTATTAGTTAACTGGTCTGTGGTCAGTTATATCATTAGTTAACTGGTCTGTGGTCAGTTATATTATTAGTTAACTGGTCTATGGTCAGTTATATTATTAGTTAACTGGTCTGTGGTCAGTTATATTATTAGTTAACTGGTCTGTGGTCAGTTGTATCATTAGTTAAGTGGACTGTGGTCAGTTATATTATTAGTTAACTGGTCTGTGGTCAGTTATATTATTAGTTAACTGGTCTGTGGTCAGTTATATTATTAGTTAACTGGTCTGTGGTCAGTTATATCATTAGTTAACTGGTCTGTGGTCAGTTATATTATTAGTTAACTGGTCTATGGTCAGTTATATTATTAGTTAACTGGTCTGTGGTCAGTTCTATTATTAGTTAACTGGTCTGTGGTCAGTTATATAATCAGTTAACTGGTCTGTGGTCAGTTCTATCATTAGTTAACTGGTCTGTGGTCAGTTATATTATTAGTTAACTGGTCTGTGGTCAGTTATATTATTAGTTAACTGGTCTATGGTCAGTTATATTATTAGTTAACTGGTCTGTGGTCAGTTCTATTATTAGTTAACTGGTCTGTGGTCAGTTATATAATCAGTTAACTGGTCTGTGGTCAGTTCTATCATTAGTTAACTGGTCTGTGGTCAGTTATATTATTAGTTAGCTGGTCTGTGGTCAGTTATATTATTAGTTAACTGGTCTGTGGTCAGTTATATTATTAGTTACCTGGTCTGTGGTCAGTTATATTATTAGTTAACTGGTCTGTGGTCAGTTATATTATTAGTTAGCTGGTCTGTGGTCAGTTATATTATTAGTTAACTGGTCTGTGTTCAGTTCTATCATTAGTTAACTGGTCTGTGGTCAGTTGTATCATTAGTTAACTGGTCTGTGGTCAGTTCTATCATTAGTTAACTGGTCTGTGGTCAGTTATATTATTAGTTAGCTGGTCTGTGGTCAGTTATATTATTAGTTAACTGGTCTGTGGTCAGTTCTATCATTAGTTAACTGGTCTGTGGTCAGTTATATTATTAGTTAACTGGTCTGTGGTCAGTTATATTATTAGTTAACTGGTCTATGGTCAGTTATATTATTAGTTAACTGGTCTGTGGTCAGTTCTATTATTAGTTAACTGGTCTGTGGTCAGTTATATAATCAGTTAACTGGTCTGTGGTCAGTTCTATCATTAGTTAACTGGTCTGTGGTCAGTTATATTATTAGTTAGCTGGTCTGTGGTCAGTTATATTATTAGTTAACTGGTCTGTGGTCAGTTATATTATTAGTTAACTGGTCTGTGGTCAGTTCTATTATTAGTTAACTGGTCTATGGTCAGTTATATCATTAGTTAACTGGTCTATGGTCAGTTATATCATTAGTTAAATGGTCTGTGGTCAGTTATATCATTAGTTAACTGGTCTGTGGTCAGTTATATCATTAGTTAACTGGTCTGTGGTCAGTTATGTCATTAGGTAACTGGTCTGTGGTCAGTTATATTATTAGTTAACTGGTCTGTGGTCAGTTCTATCATTAGTTAACTGGTCTATGGTCAGTAGAGGTATGACTGTATATACCATTTTCTCAGTAGTATAAGGTGCAGTCCAGGCTGTGTCCTACTATCGGGTCTTAAAGACCCAGATGCTAAAGTTCAGTCCCAAAGACTCATCACCCACACACACACACACACACACACACACACACACACACAAGGATAACTTACTGTTTTCAGCAGTAAGCAATGGCACCATACAGTACATATGAAAAGACATATTTGTGGACCACCGGGTTACTTTGACCAGGAGGACCGCACAAGGGTTAAAACACTTTGACACTTTGATTAAAATACTTCTCTAAAAACCACAGTGCACCTTATATATGGATTAATTCTGGTTCTGTCTACTGACTGGGAATTTACTTTCATCTCATCATTTTGACTTCACTTAATGCTTGTTAATATTCCAGTGCACCTCCAATATGAAAAAAACCTCTCAAATAAACCATTTGATGATAGTGCTCCTTATAGTGCAGATGGTGTGTATACACACACACACACACACACACACACACACAGATGTTTTAGATATCAGTTATGTTCAAACCAAAACTCATTCAGTTTTTATTTTCCTCAAACTATGAAACATTTGACCAGAAAAAAAATCACTGTTTATGTTTATAAACATTTACAAACATGTATAAACATCTATAAAAAGAGTGAGAGAAGATAAACATGTAACTGACAATGAAAACACACTGGACAGGAAGTGACACAGCTGCAACACACACATACACACACACGACTCACCAGCGCTCAGCAGCAGCAGCAGTAGCAGCGGCGCTCTAACCCTGTTCACAGAAAGTAACTGAAAACTGAACATAATTAGAGAGAGAGAGAGAATAGACGAGAGAGAGAGAGCTGTGATCACCCCAAACAACTGAATGAAAAAGAAAATACTGAGACAGTGAAGAGAAAAGGGAAGGAGCCAGGAGGAGGAGGAGGAGAAATGGGGAGGAGCCAGGAGGAGAAATGGGGAGGAGCCAGGAAGAGGAGGAGGTCTGAGTGAGTTCAGAGGAGGACGATCGAGGGGGTTGATCTGCCAAGTTTGACAAAAGAGAGAGAGACAGACAGACAGAGACAGACATACAGAGAGAGACAAAGACACATACGACAACCACCACAGAAGAAGAACACACATACGACAACCACCACAGAAGAACACACATGACAACCACCACAGAAGAAGAACACACATATGACAACCACCACAGAAGAACACACATACGACAACCACCACAGAAGAAGAACACACATACGACAACCACCACAGAAGAACACACATACGACAACCACCACAGAAGAAGAACACACATATGACAACCACCACAGAAGAAGAACACACATATGACAACCACCACAGAAGAAGAACACACATATGACAACCACCACAGAAGAAGAACACACATACGACAACCACCACAGAAGAAGAACACACATACGACAACCACCACAGAAGAACACACATATGACAACCACCACAGAAGAACACACATACGACAACCACCACAGAAGAACACACATACGACAACCACCACAGAAGAAGAACACACATACGACAACCACCACAGAAGAAGAACACACATACGACAACCACCACAGAAGAAGAACACACATATGACAACCACCACAGAAGAACACACATACGACAACCACCACAGAAGAAGAACACACATACGACAACCACCACAGAAGAAGAACACACATACGACAACCACCACAGAAGAAGAACACACATACGACAACCACCACAGAAGAAGACACATACGACAACCACCACAGAAGAAGAACACACATACGACAACCACCACAGAAGAAGAACACACATACGACAACCACCACAGAAGAACACACATACGACAACCACCACAGAAGAAGAACACACATACGACAACCACCACAGAAGAACACACATACATACATACTTTTTATCTCATATTTTTATCTTTTTATCTCATGTTTTCTTTTATTGGTATTGACAGAAATGCATCCTGGGAGTTGGAGTCTTTCTGCCCACGTACACCAACAGATGTTTTTAACAGCTGTTCTCCACTGAACGTCCATATTTGGTCTTCTGAGCTACACTTCCTGTTGGTGTAAATAGGAAACAGAGTCTTTTGTTTCAAATCCAGCTGCAACACCAAAAACAAAAGGCTTTTATTTTTGACAAAAGGAAAAATCTTTTCACCCTGGACTCATTTGTCTGATGAAAAAACACCTGAAACAACGGAATGAAAAATTCCTTTAACATGTACCGACAACTAAAAGTCGCAACACTATATTCAGAAATATGTCACTAATTCATTAAAAATGGAATTAAATACATGTGTCATTAATTAATTAAAATCTAATATAATTATTATTATTTAATTATTTAATTAATTATTTCCTGGTCCTTGTGTTGCAGTGGATCATCAATTTATTTTATCTGTCAACCTCGTCCATCAACGTGGGTGGGCGGGTCTTAACTAGGGATGTGACTTTTGGTCCAAAACATTATTTGAAATTCACTGGGAACTATTGGAATATTATTCAAAAATCTAACGTGTTTCCATGAAATAATTAATGCTTTTAATATTGAAATCACAATAACCACAGCAACTACATTTCATTTAACTGTCTTGGTGGATTTAACAACAATAGTCACATGAATATATGCCAGGTTTTTATTTTAATACATGAACATGTCCACATGGTCGGGGTGGAGCGTGTTCGCATTTACTATTAATCCAGCTGCTGAGAACACACGCTCTGATGGTACAGATGTTACGGACACAGAAGTACGCTCAACGCTCTGCTTCATTTCTCTTATTGCAACATTTTTATCTTGCATTTCTTTTATGAGTTTGTGTTTTTAGTTGTTCATCTTTCTTGTGTTTGCAGCGTTTTATCGATGTGGTGCCTATGCCCCTGTCAGTCACCATACAATAACAGTCAATACGACATTCTGTCCAAGTCAAACACAATACAAGTAATGCAGCATTCCAGCATCAGTATTCTATATTCGAGCATGTCACGAATATTAGAAAATTGTGTCCCATCCCTAGTCTTTACAGCTGATTAGTTCCCCTGTGGGCGGGTCTTTACAGCTGATTAGTTCCCCTGTGGGCGGGTCTTTACAGCTGATTAGTTCCCCTGTGGGGGGTCTTTACAGCTGATTAGTTCCCCTGTGGGCGGGTCTTTACAGCTGATTAGTTCCCCTGTGGGCGGGTCTTTACAGCTGATTAGTTCCCCTGTGGGGGGTCTTTACAGCTGATTAGTTCCCCTGTGGGCGGGTCTTTACAGCTGATTAGTTCCCCTGTGGGCGGGTCTTTACAGCTGATTAGTTCCCCTGTGGGGGGTCTTTACAGCTGATTAGTTCCCCTGTGGGCGGGTCTTTACAGCTGATTAGTTCCCCTGTGGGCGTGTCTTTACAGCTGATTAGTTCCCCTGTGGGCGGGTCTTTACAGCTGATTAGTTGCCCTGTGGGCGGGTCTTTACAGCTGATTAGTTCCCCTGTGGGCGGGTCTTTACAGCTGATTAGTTCCCCTGTGGGCGGGTCTTTACAGCTGATTAGTTCCCCTGTGGGGGGTCTTTACAGCTGATTAGTTCCCCTGTGGGCGGGTCTTTACAGCTGATTAGTTCCCCTGTGGGCGGGTCTTTACAGCTGATTAGTTCCCCTGTGGGCGGGTCTTTACAGCTGATTGGTTCCCCTGTGGGCGGGTCTTTACAGCTGATTAGTTCCCCTGTGGGGGGGTCTTTACAGCTGATTGGTTCCCCTGTGGGCGGGTCTTTACAGTTGATTAGTTCCCCTGTGGGCGGGTCTTTACAGTTGATTGGTTCCCCTGTGGGCGGGTCTTTACAGTTGATTGGTTCCCCTGTGGGGGGGGGTCTTTACAGTTGATTAGTTCCCCTGTGGGCGGGTCTTTACAGTTGATTAGTTCCCCTGTGGGGGGGGGGGTCTTTACAGTTGATTAGTTCCCCTGTGGGGGGGGGGGGTCTTTACAGTTGATTAGTTCCCCTGTGGGCGGGTCTTTACAGCTGATTAGTTCCCCTGTGGGCGGGTCTTTACAGCTGATTAGTTCCCCTGTGCGCGGGTCTTTACAGCTGATTAGTTCCCCTGTGGGCGGGTCTTTACAGCTGATTAGTTCCCCTGTGGGCGGGTCTTTACAGCTGATTAGTTCCCCTGTGGGCGGGTCTTTACAGCTGATTAGTTCCCCTGTGGGCGGGTCTTTACAGCTGATTGGTTCCCCTGTGGGCGGGTCTTTACAGTTGATTAGTTCCCCTGTGGGGGGGTCTTTACAGTTGATTGGTTCCCCTGTGGGCGGGTCTTTACAGCTGATTGGTTCCCCTGTGGGGGGGTCTTTACAGTTGATTGGTTCCCCTGTGGGCGGGTCTTTACAGTTGATTGGTTCCCCTGTGGGCGGGTCTTTACAGTTGATTGGTTCCCCTGTGGGCGGGTCTTTACAGCTGATTGGTTCCCCTGTGGGGGGGTCTTTACAGTTGATTGGTTCCCCTGTGGGCGGGTCTTTACAGTTGATTGGTTCCCCTGTGGGCGGGTCTTTACAGTTGATTAGTTCCCCTGTGGGCAGGGCAACATGTAGATGGACTTAAATGATGATACAGACGAGTGTTTCCTAACCCTGGTCCTCAAGGACCACTATCCTGTATGTTTTAGATGTTTCCCTCTTTTAACACACCTGACTCATTATTCTTCTGCAGACCTGATGATTAGCTGATCATTTGAATCAGCTGTGGTTGGAGAGAGAAACCTCTACATGCAGGACAGTGTGCCTCGAGGACCAGGGTTGGGAAACACTGATAGATAATTTTGACCAGATTTCACAGATGGACTAAAAGTTCCCCTTTTGGAACACATACTATTTAACAGATTTTTCCCGCTGATCCTGAACGCCTCATGTGTGTACTTCACTGTCATTCTCATGTTCTTTAAACCATCACATGTTAAATATAACTGCCTGTCAAAGGTCAACGGGATCACGCTGCTCCACCATATCCTTCCCATGATGCATTTCCCTCCTGACAGGCAGCTGCACCCTCGGGGGGGGGGGGGGCTGCCTCACCCCAGGGCATGCTGGGAAAGTGTGTCTGTTCTCATGGAGTCTATATTTAAAAGCACAGCAGGACGTTGACGACACTGAACGTGGCTCAAAAGCGTCAGAGTCCGCCCCAAAGTCACGACCCTGCGGCCAATCAGAGCGCACAGAGTGGGAGGATGGACGCAAAGTGGGCGGTGCCTGGTTAGGGGCTGCCACCTGCAGGTTGAACAACACTGGACAATCAAGTTCAACTACAAAGAGTTCTTAGTCAACTTTCTTATTTCCTGTTTTTACTTTACACAAATGGATATATATATATATATATATATATATATATATATATATATATACACACATATATAAAGTTAAAGGTCAAGGTCACAATTAACTAACAGGTCAAAATCACATTATGGGTTATAAATCCAGAACAGAAGGTCACAGAACTTTCAGATTGGTACCAAACGATGCAGAATGAAGATTTATACAATTATTATAATTGGTGTTATCACCTACAACCAATAGTTTTTGAGGTCTCTGGAGGTCAAAGGTGACAGTTGGCAAAATTAACTTCTGTAACACTGTGTTTACACTTTGTCTTTTTATCACATTACTTTGACGTTTTATCGCATTATTGACTTTTTATCTCATGATTATGTCTTTTTATCACGTGGTTTTGAGTTTTTATTGCGGGATTTTGACACATCACATTATTTTGTATTTTTCTAGAAGTCAATGGTGACATGTGTCCAAATTAACTTTTACACTGTTTGTGTCAAACACAGACATATCACACTATAACTTCATCAATACTGGATATATTATCATAATATTACACACACTGACACATATATACATATAACCAAATTATCAATATTGCAAAAGGTCAAAGGTCAAGGACGCATTTAGCAGAAAGATCAAAATCACATTATTGCCTTTAATTCAAGAACAGGTTGTCATAGAAACTGGAGATTGACACAAAATGGAGGCGGAGTTAAACACTCTGTTAATACTAGTTTTGTTTTAAACAAATACATAAAACACAAAATACGTTCAGGACAATTTATTAAATACAATCACAGTTTTATTTAAGAATTTAACATAAAACAAGAGACTCCATTTTATAAATTCTTATTACGTAAACAGTTTTACGTCAGGATTTTACAGTTGGAGCTTTAATTATGATGTCATTTAAACTGTTCTACTCACACGGTACTTTTTTCCATTTTCATTAAATTTGCACTGATGTTCACCAAACACCATTAAAGGAGAGTGGGCGGAGCAAAGACTGACAGACGCTAAAGTTCATATGTCCAGTGTGTTACAGTAGTGACCGTTCTGTTACAGGAAGGTCACTACTGTAACAGAACAGTCACTACTGTAACAGAATGGTCACTACTGTAACAGAACGGTCACTACTGTAACAGAACGTCACTACTGTAACAGAATGGTCACTACTGTAACAGAACGTCACTACTGTAACAGAACGTCACTACTGTAACAGAACGGTCACTACTGTAACAGAACGTCACTACTGTAACAGAACGTCACTACTGTAACAGAATGGTCACTACTGTAACAGAACGTCACTACTGTAACAGAACGTCACTACTGTAACAGAACGGTCACTACTGTAACGGAACGGTCAGTACTGTAACAGAACGGTCACTACTGTAACAGAACGGTCAGTACTGTAACAGAACGGTCAGTACTGTAACAGAACGTCACTACTGTAACAGAACGGTCACTACTGTAACAGAACGTCACTACTGTAACAGAACGTCACTACTGTAACAGAACGGTCACTACTTTAACAGAACGGTCAGTACTGTAACAGAATGGTCACTACTGTAACAGAATGGTCACTACTGTAACAGAATGGTCACTACTGTAACAGAACGGTCAGTACTGTAACAGAACGGTCACTACTGTAACAGAACGGTCAGTACTGTAACAGAACGGTCAGTACTGTAACAGAACGGTCAGTACTGTAACAGAACAGTCCGTACTGTAACAGAATGGTCACTACTGTAACAGAATGGTCACTACTGTAACAGAACGGTCAGTACTGTAACAGAACGGTCACTACTGTAACAGAACGGTCAGTACTGTAACAGAACGGTCAGTACTGTAACAGAACGGTCAGTACTGTAACAGAACAGTCCGTACTGTAACAGGATGGTGACTACTGTAACACACTGGACATATGAACTGATTTAGTGTCTGTGAGTTGTTGCTCCGCCCACTCTCCTATTATGGTGTTTGGTGAACATGAGTGAAAATCTAATGAAAATGGAAAACAGTACCACGGGTAAGTAAAAAAGTACCATGGATGAGTAAAAAAGTACCATGGGTGAGTAAAGAAGTAGCACAGGCGAGTACAACACTACCATGAGTGAATAAAAAAAGTACTGCGGGTGAGTAAAACAATTTGAATGACATAATTAATGCTGTCATCCTTTAATGAATGACAGTTCCACTCAGAGCGCAGACTCCACCAAGACACAGCTGCCCCCACTTCACTTTTGTGACCAGTTGTCTGCCCCCCACACACCCCTAACCCTCCCTCCACTGATCATCACCAGATTTGACCACTCCTTCCTTGTGTCAGTTTCAACTTTTACTGAAATTTTCAGCCAAATCCATCCAGAACGTTAGAGTTCTGTAGCGAACAGTCAACACAAACAGATAAACACCAGTAAAACCGTAACACTACGGCCACACCCAACGCCAGTTTTCACATTCATGCATTGAGATTACATACAAAGTTAATGGAGACACGTTTGGATGCAGATTCACCCCGGGCGGTGCGTTGGACATGTTGCTGCAGCATCGGAGTGTTCAATTTGTTGGGAATGTCCAGAGGACTGTCCAGCGCATTGGAGTGTCCGGAGCGTTTGAGAGTCTGGCACGTTTGAGCATCACGTTTTGCCGCAAATATGCGTGAACGCTTGAGTTGAAAATACAGACCGACCCAGAAGGCAACAGAAACAAAAACCAAGTCTGAAACAGCATTAAAAGTGGACGTCATCCAGACTACGGTTCCTGGAGGAGGTGGTGGTATTCCTGGTGCTGCAGGAGCTTCTGCAGGATCAGGTGAACCCAAAAGCGAAGGAGTCTGGTCCTCCCTCCAGAGAAGGTACTGAGCAAAAAGCCAACTGATGTGAACCATAGTTGAGGACAGACTGAACTGGAGGGACACATTTAGTTTATCTGGGCTTCTATGTTTATCCACCGCCCAGACTTGGGAGTTGAGCGTTCAGTATGGCTGCGCGACAGTAGATCTCTGGGGAACAGTCAGCGGATCTCTGGGGAACAGTCAGTGGATCCCAGAGGAACAGTCAGTGGATCCCAGAGGAACAGTCAGTGGATCCCAGAGGAACCTCAGTATTGTCAAAGCCCAGGAAAGACTCTGGAGAACTGACAGCTTCAAATACCTGTCGAACAGCAGACGGGCTTCCAGGCGATAGCTCCTCCTCCTCCTGCTGGTTCTCATGGTCCTCATGGTTCTCCTGCTGGTCCCCCTGGTTCTCCATCAGCAGGACAATCTGCAGCTGCTCCTCAGGAGGTGAAGGGTCTTCAGTGACCTCCACAGTTTGAATCAGAGCGTCGCTCAGACCTTTGACCAGTCGTTCCACCTCGTCGTTCCCAGACTGCTGTAGACTGCACACCGATAGGAAGGACCTGACACAAATAAAGATGAAACTGGTCAGTTGGACTCAAACATCTGGGAGCAACAGATTGTATGTCTGTCAACTTCATCCATGGAGGACGTGGAAGGTGTTTATCTATTTGGGTTCATGGTGGTGGTCTTCCTGGTGCTACGCGTTTGTAGTGTGCACTCATAAAGATAACCCCTTGGTGTGTGCTGAAATCAAGGCTTTCATCGTTAGACATGGTGACATTCTTCCCAAGCAGTAAAGTAAGGGAATGAAACAGGTAGCCTAGATGCTAACTGTCACTTTGCAGCTGCTACGTGCAGGTGCACAGCTGTTAGCAGTGACAACACTAGCACATTGATTGCTATTGTGACAAAGTAGCTCCAAACAATTACGAAGTTTTGTTCAGTGATGGTTTTGTTATGTAAATAAATCACTCATTCCAACACATACTGTTTTGAGAAGAAACAAGTTTTATTTTGTTGACCTCAGGAAACCTGCCGTGACTACTTTGGCTTTGACCAAAACCAGACCAGAACTGGGCTCACAGGACACTGTCAGTGGTAAGTCACTGTGGGTGCACCAGAGTAAAGGGGTGGAGTCAGAAGAGAGGGGCGGAGTCACTGTGGGTGCAGCAGAGTAAATTCACTGATAACAAACATTCATCAGAAAAATACGGAAGTGTCCATTTAAAGGAGTTGTATCATCTGTGGTCTGTCTATGTTCCTTTGTTTATCCTCTTGTTTGTGTCACCATGGCGGCAACACCACCTGGCAGCCCCCCCCCCCCCCAAACTAACCTGCGTATAATGTCCTTGTGTGAGTTCAGTAGTGAACACACTTCACTCAGCCAACAGCCCAGTGTTAAAGCAAACTGGTCCAAACTGAGAACGTCTACACCTGCAGACAGAAGCTGAGTCCACCGCACCTGAGGACCAAGACATGAAGACAGACAGGTGAGGACATGAGGAGAGACAAGTGAAGCCATCAGGACAGACAGGTGAGTGGTACCTGTAGGAAGTCCTTGAGTACAGGAGTGAGACAGACATCCAGCGGCTGCAGACGACAGCTGCATCCTGCTGGAATGAAGACGGGCTGAGTGTGAGACGTCTGTAGACTGTCCCTGATACTGTCTGTCAAGTGTCCACGGTGGACGTCCAATAGCAGGAGAGACTCACTGTGAGGAGGACTGGACACCTGGGGACACCACACCTGAAGACACACAGACATATGTGTGTGTGTATATGTATATATATATATATATATATATATATATATATACACATACACACACACACACACACACATATACAGCGAAGAAAATAAGTATTTGAACACCCTGCTATTTGCTATTTCTCCCACTTAGAAATCATGGAGGGGTCTGAAATTTTCATCAAAAATAAAAATCCAGAAATCACAAATAAATCGTTAAAAAAATCATGCATTGTGATTTCTGGATTTTTCTTTTTAGTTTATCTCTCACAGTGGACATGACTTCCAAGTGGGAGATCTTGCAAAATAGCAGGGTGTTCAAATACTTATTTTCTTCACTGTAAATATATATATATATATATATATATATATATATATATATATATATATATATATATTAAATGTAAATACATATAAAAAAATAAATGGATGGTGCCTCTAGAGTGGCAGACTGGGCTGGTGGTTCCCATCTTTATGAAAGGGGACTAGAGGGTGTGCTCCAACTATGGTGGGATCACACTCCTCAGCATCCCCGGTAAGGTCTACTCCAGGGTGTTGGAAAGGAGGATACGATCAGTGGTCGAACCTCAGATCGAGGAGGACCAATGTGGTTTTGGTCCTGGACATGGAACAGTGGACCAGCTCTTTACCCTTGCTGGGGTGCTGGAGGAGATGTGGGTTTTTGTCCAACCAGTCCACGTGTGTTTTGTGGATTTGGAAACAGTTCACGGCTGTGTCCCCAGAGGTACCCTGTGGGGGGTCCTCCTGGAGTATGGGGTGGATTGTCGCCTACTGGGGGACATTCAGTCAATCCCTGGGGAGGTGTTCCAGGCATGTCCACCCAGGAGGACTCCTCGGGTCCGACCCAGGACACGCTGGAGGGATTATATATCTGGGCTGGCCTGGGAACGCTTCGGGATTCCCCTGGAGGAGCTGGCTGAGGTGGCTGGGGTGCTTTACTGAGGTTGTTGCCCCCACGACCTCTGACCCTGAGGCTGCTGCCCAATGACCTCTGACCCTGAGGCTGTTGCCCCCATGACCTCTGACCCTGATAAAGTTTAAGACGACAAAAACTAAATAAAATTGTATAGTTTCTACCTGGTTGATCCACGTGTGCAGACGTTGCTCGTCGGTGAATCCGTCTTCTTGTGCGTAGACGTAAACATTCTGTGGGAAGTCTTGTGGAATGTAGACTGCGCTTCCTCTGTAGAACAGCAGGGGGTTCAACAGCGTCCCGTCTGCCAGAGCTGACAGAAGGATGTCAAACAGCGGCGTGCACTCTGCGGGAGCGCTCAGACATAGAGCCTCTGGGTCCAGACTAGACAGACCGTCTGAGTCCATGAAGATGCTCAACTCATCCAGACACGCCAAAGACTGAGGAGGAAGACCTCTGCTCTTCACCTGAGGAAGCACAGTTTAGTTTAGTTCAAACACTTCATTTGGATTCATTTACAATAATTGTGATTAAATACAAATAAAACTGTCTCTGGGAGCTGTCTATTTATTTATTTATTTATTTATTTATGCGTTTATGCATTTATTTATTTGTGTATTTATTTATTTACCTGAGTGCCCAGGCTGATGATGATGTTGCGACAGACTTCAGCCAGTTCCTTGGGTTGGCGTCGGCGTCGGTCCTTGTCGTTGACGACGCGTACGCCGAGGTCGTGCCTGAGCATAAAGTCGACGGCCCAGCGGTAGCGGCTGATTGGAGGACTGTCTTCGCCCAACGCACGCCGGGCCGTCTGCAGCAGCGTCTCTTCACTCACGGCTCGCTGCTGCTCGCGCTGAGTCAGCACCCATTTGGCCGCGGCAGACGTCCTCCACTTCCATGCTCTCTCCACCAGCTGACTCTCCTGCCGCCGCGTCCACGCCTCGATCAGCGCTGCCGACAAGCCGAAGCGGCGGGCGGCCTGCGACGAGCCGTTACAGAGGGAAAAGAGCACCGCAGACAACTGATTGGCTGACAGGGGCTTCTCACAGCAAGGAGGAGGGCAGAGACTGGCGGACTGAAAACAAGAGATGAAGGGTTAACGAGGAAATTAAAGGTTAACGAGGAAGCATACAATTGTATGTCAGCGTGGGTGTGTGATCATACGTCAGCGTGGGCCTGCGATCGTACGTCAGCGTGGGCCTGCAATCACACGTCAGCGTGGGCATATGATCGTACGTCAGCGTGGGTGTACGATCGTACATCAGTGTGGGCGTAGCATCGTATGTCAGTGTGGGCGCAGCATCGTACGTCAGCGTGGGCGCAGCATCATATGTCACCATGGGCATGGCATCGTACGTCAGCGTGGGCCGGCGACCGTACGTCAGCGTGGGTGTACGATCAAACTGCTCACTATGGGAGTGGACCCCCACCTGGTAGGCTGGATCCTCGACTACCTGACAGGCAGACCACAGCACGTCAGGCTTAAGGACATCACGTCTGACACTGTGGTCAGCAACACTGGAGCCCCTCAGAGAACAGTGCTGGCCCCTCTTCTCTTCACCCTGTACACTGCGGACTTCTGCTACAACTCCGAGCTGTGTCACATACAGAAGTACGCTGATGACACAGCCATTGTTGGGTGCATCAGGGAGGATAGAGAGGAGGAGTATCGGAGACTGGTGGGGGACTTTGCAGCATGGTGCCACACAAACCACCTGCAGCTCAACACCTCGAAAACAAAGGAACTGGCCATTGACTTTGGGAGATCCAGACCAAGACCGCGACCAGTTCTGGTAAAGGGAGTAGAGGTGGAGACTGTGGACTCTTATAAATACCTGGGAGTGTGGCTAGACAATAAACTGGACTGGTCAGCACGTACCAGTCACCTGTACAGGAAGACACAGAGCAGGCTAGACTTCCTCAGGAGACTGAGGTCTTTCAACCTCTGTAACAAACTGCTGTGGATGTTTTACCAGTCAGTGGTTATAGTGTCCTGTTCTACACCGTAGTGTGCTGGGGGGTAAGCATATCCAAGAAGGACACATCCAGACTGGACAAACTGATCAGGCGGGCTGGCTCTGTGGTTGGCATGAGGCTGGACACTCTGGTGACGGTGGCGGGGACACTGGACAAACTGCTGGACATTATGGACAATACCAGCCACCCTCTGCACACCGTCATCACCAGACAGAGGAGTCTGTTCAGTGAGAGGCTGCTCCTACCTAAGTGTAGGACCAATAGACTCAGGAACTATTTTGTACACCAGGCCATTACACTGTACAACGCTTCACTGGGGGGGGGGGGGGGGGGAGATAGGAGATAGCATATATGTAGGAGGTGCAATAATTCATATGGTGCAATAATTATACTATTTATGCTGTGCAATAACTGAGTACTGTTTACTGTACTCTCACTTTTTATCTTTATTTTATTCTTATTTTATTCTGTTTTTATTTTATTTATTTCTTGTACAAGCTGCTGGAAATCTAATTTCCCCAAGGGTGCCATCCCAAAGGGATCAATAAAGTCTGTCGGCATGGGCGCGGCATCGTATGTCAGCGTGGGCGCGGCATCGTATGTCAGCGTGGGCGCGGCATCGTATGTCAGCGTGGGCCGGCAACCATACGTCAGCGTGGGCGTAAGACGGTACGTCAGCGTGGGCGTAAGACGGTACATCAGCGTGGGCGTAAGACTGTACGTCTGCGTGGGCGTAAGACGGTACGTCAGCGTGGGCGTAAGATTGTACGTCAGATCGTAAAAAGTAGTAAGAACTCATTTTCAGTGGATGACAACATGTGCCCAGGTGCTTGACAGTGATTGGCTATGGAGGTCACCTGTGGAGGTGGTGGGCGGGGCCCTAACACCCTGATGGTCATGGCAGGCTCTGAGTGTAGGCAGGACAGGCGGGTGAAGGGTGTGACAGACAGGTGAGCGGAGCTACGGCTGGATGGAATCTTCTCGATGGGGACGAAAGAGCCTCTGTTTTTACTGGACGACAAACAACAAACATTCAACTGTTCTGATGTTCCATTCTATTCTACTCCATTCTATTCTACTCCATTGTATTCTACTCTTTTCCAGGGGTGCTCAACCTTGCTCCTCCAGAGCTACTATCCTGCATGGTTTACATGTTTCCCTTTTCCAACACACCTGACACATTGTCAGAGGTTAATCATTTGAATCAGGTGTGTTAGATGAGGGAAACATCTAAAACATGCAGGATAGTAGCTCTGCAGGACCAGGAACTGCTCTATTCTATTCACAGCTTCTACGGAGAAAAATAGGTTGAGGATTATGGGTAGTGAAGTATTCATAGAATCTTTTTATTATGATTATTTATTTATCTTCTATCAGGTGTCTTTACCTGAGACAGGTGTGTATTCGCTCCCTCCTGTTGACAGCTGATCCTGAAACACACATTAGCATGGGCAGCAGTGTTAGCATAACTCACTTGTTAGCGTGTGTAGCAGTGTTAGCATAACTCACTTGTTAGCGTGTATAGCAGTGTTAGCATAACTCACATATTAGCTTGTGTAGTAGTGTTAGCATAACTCACTTGTTAGCGTGTTTAGCAGTGTTAGCATAACTCACTTGTTAGCGTGTATAGCAGTGTTAGCATAACTCACATATTAGCTTGTGTAGTAGTGTTAGCATAACTCACTTGTTAGCGTGTTTAGCAGTGTTAGCATAACTCACTTGTTAGCGTGTGCAGAACACACTGATGCTGTGGTCGCTCTGTCAGGTGATTGGCCATCACGTCTCCTATGTTGGTGGAAAACATGCACGATACACACGTCATGTGACCACACCTGGAACCAAACCACAAACACGTCATATGACCACATCTGGAACCAAATATATTTTTGTAAAGGTTATGGTGAGTAGAATCATAAAATGAATGTTTGCATTTGTCCACATGTCTACACTATATGGCGGTCATATTGCTTCATTACAAAATGGCTGCCATTAAACTCTCATTTGGAATATCTCAGCCTGTGAATCAGTTAAAATGGTGGTTTTAACTTGTTCTAAACCCATGTTTTCAGTGTGAGTGAATCCAATGGCACTAGTTCCAAAGCATGATGACCTACCCACATTAACCCTAGAGTCATAAGTTGGTGAAAAATTACCTGGTTTTGGTTGTTTTCTGGGAATTCTATTGTAATAAACAGCTGTTTGCATGTGATATGAAATTTTTTTACAAAACAAAACTCCCATTGAAATGCATCCAATTGCAGATGTTCAGATAACTCAACTAGTAACTACTGTATTTTCCGGACGACAAAAAAACTTACATTTTCTCCAAAAACCAGTGTGCCTTATATATGGAATAATTCTGGTTGTGCTTAGTGACTGGAAATTTTGACTTTTTATCTATTAAATTCAATTTTATTTATAAAGACCCAAAGCACAACAAAGTTGTCTCACAGGGCTTTAGAGAAACGTAATCAACGACACAAATAGATAACGTGTTTCCCCTGTGTTTCCCAACCCTGGTTCTCGAGGCACACTCTCCTGCATGTTTAAATGTTTCTCTCTCCAACCACACCTGATTCAAATGATCAGCCTATCATCCAGCTCTGCAGAAGAATGATAATGTCCATCAGGTGTGTTCAAAGAGGGAAACATCTAAAACATGCAGGATAGTGTGCCTCGAGGACCGGGGTTAGGAAACACTGCCTTAGAAACACTGCCTCCAAAACTCAGTGGGGAAAACAATAAAGGGAGGAGACAGCACAGGACAGAAGCGAGTCACCATAGATTCTGTTGTCCATGGCTCCCCATGTTGATACTGCTCTCGTAATTTTGACTCTTTATCTAAAAATGTAAACTTTTTCTTTAATCATTTTGACGTTTTATCTCATGATTTTGACTTCACTTAATGTACCTTATAGTGTGGAAAATACAGTAGTACCATTGGATTCCCTGACCCTTAAAACATGCGTTTAACAGTTCAAACCACCATTTTAACTTTTTCACAGGATCAGATACTTGATTTTTTTTTTTTTTTCATCAATTACAAAATGCACACCATACAGACATCTGGAAAAATGAAAACATTGATTTTCTGATTCTATACACCATAAATAACTTTTCAATAAATATATAGTTTACCAAATCCACCCAAAAATTCCCACTGAAGCTGAACTGTGAACAGAATGAACTGGATTAACTTTTAACGTTTGTTGTTAGTTTTACCTCGGACTGGAGGAGAAGATACTCTGGTACACAGGACTCTTCCTGCTCAACGAATGGTTACTATGGAAACACAGGAACAATGAATGGTTACTATGGAAACACAGGAACAATGAATGGTTACTATGGAAACACAGGAACAATGAATGGTTACTATGGAAACACAGGAACAATGAATGGTTACTATGGAAACACAGGAACAATGAATGGTTACTATGGAAACACAGGAACAATGAATGGGTACTACGGAAACACAGGAACAATGAATGGTTACTACGGAAACACAGGAACAACAAATAGTTACTACGGAAACCCAGGAACAACAAATGGTTACTATGGAAACACAGGAACAACAAATGGTTACTACGGAAACACAGGAACAAGTCGGTCAAGAAACCGGAGCAGAAAAATATGTGTGTATCATTTGTTCTTGAAAATAAAACCAAAAATATAACAAAAAAACCAACTTGTGTCTTCGTTATTCGTTTCCAAACCCAAAATGAAAATAACAGATAGTGATGCGTTTTTTCAGTTTTTCTTTTTGTGTTAAATGAATGATAGAAAAAACAGATAAAGGCCATTTCCTGTTTATCCAAATTTAAATTTCCAATTTTGACCTGAAACAAATCGAGTACAGCGTAAAGGAATAGGATCTAGGCTTACATATTTGTCACTATGGGTCAAAGGTCATTTCCACTTTACTCAACTTGCTTCATGTGGTGTTTTGTGGGGACAATGGTTCCTACTTGATCATGTGGTTGGCGTAGGAGGTGGAACAGCAGGTGACGAATCTGCAGAGTGAACACTTGACCATTGAAGGGAAGTGAGCGCTGAAGTCCTGAACCATGGACATGCACTCAATACACAGCTGAGACCTTGTGGGGACACAGTTCGTCTCGCTGCAAAACACAAACACACACCTGAGCAAAAGAGGACGCATGGGAACTGTCAATTCAAATGGTAACAACATGGCGTTTGTTCCTATTGAAGACAGTTGAACACAGCAGTTAAATGGTAAATGTTCTGCAATTCTATAGTTGTTCCACCTTTATGGTGGTCAAAGGTCTTTACATTAGCCTCACATTCACCCATTCACACACTTTACATTAGCCCCACATTCACCCATTCACACACACTTTACATTAGCCTCACATTCACCCATTCACACACACTTTACATTAGCCCCACATTCACCCATTCACACACACTTTACATTAGCCTCACATTCACCCATTCACACACTTTACATTAGCCCCACATTCACCCATTCACACACACTTTACATTAGCCCCACATTCACCCACTTTACATTAGCCCCACATTCACACACACTTTACATTAGCCCCACATTCACCCATTCACACACTTTACATTAGCCCCACATTCACACACACTTTACATTAGCCCCACATTCACCCACACTTTACATTAGCCCCACATTCACCCATTCACACACACTTTACATTAGCCTCACATTCACCCATTCACACACTTTACATTAGCCCCACATTCACCCATTCACACACACTTTACATTAGCCTCACATTCACCCATTCACACACACTTTACATTAGCCCCACATTCACCCATTCACACACACTTTACATTAGCCTCACATTCACCCATTCACACACTTTACATTAGCCCCACATTCACCCATTCACACACACTTTACATTAGCCCCACATTCACCCACTTTACATTAGCCCCACATTCACACACACTTTACATTAGCCCCACATTCACCCATTCACACACTTTACATTAGCCCCACATTCACACACACTTTACATTAGCCCCACATTCACCCACACCTTACATTAGCCCCACATTCACCCATTCACACACACTTTACATTAGCCTCACATTCACCCATTCCCACACACTCATACACCAGTAGGTTTCTAAGGTTCTGTCAGTCCTACTGGGAGACTAAGGGTTCAGTGTCTTTGTCCAAAGACACTTGGACATGTGGACAGAGAGCCAGGACGCAAACCGCCAACTCTTCAGTCATTGGACGACCTGCTCTAACAAGTGAACCACAGCCGCCAGTTGAACACAGCAGTTGAAGACAGTTTAACAGACCAGTCCTGGCTGAGGTTAGACAGCCATTGTTCCAGACTTTCTGCCAGTTTCCTCTTGGGTTCTTCTGTCGTGGGTGTCGCTGTGGGCGGGGCTGTGTTGCCACTCACCACCTGTAACACAGGTGAGTCAGTGGGTGTGTTTGAGCTGCAGCTTCAGGTGTTATTCTCATGTGTTCGTACTAACCTGATGTGGCGGCGCAGTCACCTGGGGGAGTTCTTCAGCTTCTAGTTTTCGGAACGCAGAGAACGTCCTCACCGTTACCTGAACACATTCACTTTATAGTCATGGCAACCATAGCTAGGCTAGCTTCAGGCTACAGGTCCATGCTCCCACAGGAATCTGTGTGACCCTAAACCTGCGTTTTTTAAATTTGGACTTTGTATTTGAATTTTGACTTAATTTGTCTTATAGTGTGGAAAATATGGTACACAACGGAAGGGAGGGTGGGGTCAGTTACAGGGGAGGGTGGGGTCAGTCGTACCTTAGTTCCTGTTTTCAGTCCTCTCAGCTGCAGTGGTTTAATGTGAGTTTTATGATGCAACATCTTGTGTTCGATTCGTTCTTTGATGAACTGGAACTGGAGTCGACACTTGTCACAACTGAACGACTGTTTTTTCTACAAACACAAACACATTTACAACTGAACTACTGTTTTTTCTACAGTACAGGTTAGCACAGGTGTAGTATTACCAGGGATTTAGCGTAGTATTGTTGGTAGTATGTGTTAGTACTAAGGATCGACCAATACAGGTTTTTTAATGGCCGATGCAGATTTTTCTCCATCACCCTTGGCCGATATGGACAGCCAATTTCCTTCAGCCGATACTTGGGTATCAAGTATATGGGTAATATATAGGTAACAGTTTTGTTTTTTTTTTAAAATGACAAACATTCCAGGTCCCAAGTTAAAAATAAACATTTAATGGTAACACATTAAAAAAACAACTTCAGGTTGAACTTACTTAATTATATTTGAAATATGTAATATTTAAAACAATAGCAAACAACATTTTGCACATTACACTTCCCATATTTTAGGAGAGTTATTTTCACTTTTAAATTAAGTCTTGTGCACAATATGTTATTTGTTTGTAACTTTGTTTTAAATATTTATTTTATGTTCTACAGGTTGTTTAAAAGCACCAAGACACATAAAAATACAAAGATATTTTTATTCTGGATATTACTTCATTATTAGAGTGGGTCAAAGGTCATACAATGTACAATTTTTGTATATTTTTTATGTTTTTGTTTTGTATTGCTGCTTACACTTTCATTATTTTTGGAGTTATCTTCACTTTGAAATGCAGTATTGTGTAAGCAGCAATACAAAACAAAAAAAATCAAAATAATAATATATCAATAATTGTGGATTATATGCACTTTGACCTAGTCTAATAATAAAGCAATGTCCAAAATAAAAATACCTTTGTATTTTTGCAAAAATAAGAAGTGTCTTTGTACTTTTAAACAACCTGTAGAACATAAAATGAACATTTAAACCATTAAAGATAATAAAATAACTGTAGTATAACTGTAATAACGTAGTGTAAAACACTTCTCTGTGCATCCACTTTACTCTGAGCTGTCACAAACCCACCATGTAGCAAATAATAGAAAGACTGTGTCTATTCCCTGTGTAGTTAATAATAAACCCTGTATAGTTAAAAATAAACCTAATATTAAAAAACCTATAGGAGTGAGATCAAATAATTTAATAAAAATAGTTTTAAGTAATAATCAGATTAAAAGAACACCTAACAATTTTATCTAATGTGGATTGATCAATATTAGATCCATTTCTTCCAAATCTTTGTTAATAAACGATCTAATTAGTGATTGCAAAATTGATATTTTAGCTCTGACTGAAACCTGGCTTCAGCAGGATGAATATGTCGCATTAAATGAATCCACGCCACCAACTCATGTGAACTATCACACAGCCAGAACCAGTGGCCGTGGTGGAGGAGTGGCAGTAATATCCCACTCCAGTTTAGGTCTTAGCCCTAAAATTAATCCTAAAACTAATCCCACTTACCACTCCTTTGAAAGTCTAGTTTCATCCATTACTTTCCCCAACTGCAGAAACCAAAAACCAGTCCTTTTTGTCATAGTCTACCGCCCTCCTGGTCCTTATTCACAGTTTTTATTAGAAGTCTCTGACTTTCTATCCAGTGTAGTGTTGAACTGGGATAGGATTATAATAGTTGGTGATTTGAACATACATGTTGATAACAACACTGACTCTCTTAGTAATGCATTTAGTGACCTACTAGACAGATTAGGCTTTATCCAAAATGTTCATAAACCAACCCACATTCACAGACATACTCTTGATCTGATCTTAACACTTGGTGTTGAAATTAATGACCTCGTCGTTTTTACCCATAATCCCATACTCTCAGATCACTTTTTAATGACCTTCCATGTTTTGTTTGAGGATATTTCTACCTCAGTGATTAAAACACAAATGAAAAGGATACTATGTGACCATGCTGTCTCAAAGTACAAAGAGTTAATTCAGTCACTATTTGTGTTTATGTCATGTGATTATGTAAAGGACACATTTAGTCCCAGTATAAGTGATGAGTTAGTCGATAGTACCATGCTCACACTACAAACTACGTTAGATATAGTTGCCCCCCTCGAGTTAAAAACTACTAAGATTAGATTAACTTCCCCATGGTACAACGCTGACACTCGCTCCATTAAACAAACAACACCTAAATTAGAGACAATGGAGGCGATCCAACTTAGAAGATTCTCTCAATGCCTGGAAAAATATCTTAATAAAGTATAATCCATCTTTGCGTACAGCCAAAACTAGATATTACTCATCCATAATAGAAGAAAACCAGAATAATCCTAGATTCCTGTTCAGTACTGTAGCCAGACTGACAAACAGACACACCTCCGTGGAACCAGTTATTCCATCCACGCTCCATTCTGATGATTTCCTGCAGTTCTTTAACAATAAAATATCAACTATTAGAGACAAAATAGACACATTTCTCCCAAACATTAGATCAGAAAAAGCAGTGGTTTCAAACCTAGGCCTTTTTATAAATCCCTCTGTAACACTAAATAATTTCACCACTGTAGACCAAACTGATGTCATATCTATTATCATGTCTTCCAAATCATCACCTGCCTCTTAGATCCAATTACAACTAAACTCTTTAAACAGATTCTGCCCCTAATTATTAACACTGTCCTAAATATAATTAACACTTCATTAATTACTGGATATGTGCCACAGTCATTTAAATATGCTGTTATTAAACCAATTCTGAAAAAGCCTACCCTAGATCCTGACATTTTAGCCAATTATAGGCCTATATCCAATCTGTCCTTCCTGTCAAAGGTTTTAGAACGAGTAATAGTTAAACAGCTGTGCCAATTCCTGCAGGATAATAGTTTATTTGAACAGTTTCAGTCTGGCTTTCGTGCCCATCATAGCACTGAAACAGCGTTAGTTAAAGTTACTAATGACTTATTATTAGCCGCTGACATGGGATTAATATGGGTCCTGGTGTTATTAGACCTTAGTGCAGCCTTTGACACCATTGACCACAGTATCTTAGTGCACAGATTAGAATGTGATATAGGTATTAGAGGAGCAGCCCTCTGCTGCTTTAAATCATATTTATCTAATCCATAACAATTTGTTAACGTTAATCAATAATCATCGCAGTCATCCAGAGTTAATTATGGCGTTCCGTTTGTTTACACTATATATGCTCCCTTTAGGTAACATCATTAGAAATCATGGTATTAATTTTCATTGTTATGCAGATGACACACAGCCATATTTATCGATTAAACCTGATCAGACCAGACAAATAGATAAACTAAGTACATGTGTCCAAGACATAAAAACTTGGATGAGTGACAATTATCTTTTACTGAACCCTGAAAAAACTGAAGTCGTTATAATTGGTCCTAAAAATGCGAGAGACTCCCTACCTGACCACATAGTTACTCTGGACAACTTAAGTGGAACACCCAGTGACACAGTTAAACATTTAGGAGTTTTATTTGATCCACATCTTTCATTCAAAGGGTCAGGGGTCAGAGGTCAGGGCACATTAACCAAACTTGCAGAACAGCCTTCTTTCACCTGCGCAACATTAGCCAAAATTAGGAATATTCTGTCTAAAACGACTGCAGAAAAATTAATTCATGCATTTGTTACATCACGATTAGATTATTGTAACTCCCTACTTGTAGCGTGTCCTAAATATTCCCTAAAAAGCTTCAACTGGTTCAAAATGCAGCAGCAAGATTATTAACAGGGTCAAATAGAAGAGAACACATCACCCCTGTGCTCCAAACCCTGACCCCTGACCCCTAACCCTATCACCCCTGTGCTCCAAACCCTGACCCCTGACCCCTAACCCTATCACCCCTGTGTTCCAAACCCTTCACTGGCTACCAGTTGAGTCTAGAATTGAATTTAAAATCCTCCTCCTTACATATAAAACCATTAATGGTATGGTTTAGGGTTAGGGGTCAGAGGTCAGGGGTTAATGGTATGGGCCCCTCTTATCTTAAAGATGATCTGGTTCCGTACCAACCCAATAGAACCCTTCGTTCTCAGAATGCAGGTTTATTGAAAGTTCCTAGGGTTTCTAAAAGTACAGTAGGAGCTAGAGCCTTTAGTTATCAGGCCCCTGTCTTATGGAATCATCTTCCCTTTAATATTAAAAACGCAGAAACAGTCTCTACATTTAAAATTAGGCTTAAAACATTCCTGTTTGAGAAAGACTATGGTCAAGTTAGTTAAAAATCATGTGACTCATATATCATGTATACATGATGTATGAGTCACAGTTCAGTCTAAGCTGCCCTAGGAGTTAGAATGCTGGGGGAAGTACAGACACTGAGTTCTTTCTTCTCTTTCTCTCTCTCACACCTGTTTCTGTCATTTTTATAACCTATCTTTCATACCAAGTCTGTTCATGACTAGTCACCTGGTGTACGTCTGTTTGTGTACGTCCACACTGTGTACATTTACTGTTCGTGTACATCAACACTGTGTACATTTACTGTTCATGTACATCAACACTGTGTACATTTACTGTTCGTGTACATCAACACTGTGTACATTTACTGTACACTAGCAGCTGATAAGCTAACTGAGCTAACAGCTGTTACAGTTTTGTCTGAACATCCATTTGACTGATCTTAAATGACTATGGACATTGTCATGTTTCTAACGGTGTATGACATGACTATATTTATTAAGGAATGCTGTTTCAGTTTTTAACTAAATTGTCGAACATTCCAACTTCCAGACACCGTCAGGGCGAAACCACATGAGAATCGGCCGATGCCGATACACTTAAAAAACAAAAAAAAAATCAGCCCGATATATTGGCTGACTGATGTATTGGTCAACCCTTAGTTGGTACAGGCGTAGTATTACCAGGTATTTAGCGTAGTGTTGTTGGTAGTATGTGTTAGTACAGGCATAGTGTTACCAGGTGTTTAGCGTAGTGTTGTTGGTAGTATGTACTACTACTCTGTACTCTCAGACAGAACTGACACAGCAGGTGTTTGGTGTCGGCATGCGTTTCCTCAAAGTGACACCAGACGTCAGAATAGAACGACGACCTAAACTCGCACACCTGAAAAAAAAAAAACACACACATAAAAAAAATAATAATAAAAAAAAACAGCTGTCAAACATAAGGCCCGGCGCCAAACGTGGCCTGCCGGAGGGTCTGATCTGGTCCATTGTCAATAGAATAACAAAACCTTCTAGAACCAGAAGAATTAGATCTACACTGAGTCACAGCGGTAAAACAGTTTTTGCTCATTCTCATTTTTTGCTCATTCTCTTCATTTTTTGTTCAATTTTTGCTCCTTTTCTTCATTTTTTGCTCAGTTTTTGCTCATTTTCTTCATTTTTTGCTAATTCTCTTCATTTTTTGTTCAGTTGTTGCTCATTTTATGATATAATTTTTTTGTACCTATATCTGTATCAATAAAGTATCTATCTATCTATATGTATGTTCACTGAGCTGTGTGTAAGGTGAAGGTTCACCTGGCAGATGTAGGGCATCTCTCCAGGTGAGTGGGTGGTCTTCATGTGTAGCAACAGCGCCCCCTCGTGTCCAAACTCCAACTCACAGATACGACACTGAGCTGCAAAAACACCAACAGCTGATTAAACCACCCCCTGCCACAGCCAGTGTTATAGTTCGGTCATAATGTGAGGTTCTGTGACAATCATCTGGCAACAATGTTTTAATGATTGATTTGACCTTTATGGACCCTTTAGAAAAGATTTAGCCCCCATGTCCCTCCCAAAAATCCCGGCATTTTTTGCAGAGCCAAATTCAAAATGGCGCCCGGCGCCATCTTTAAAAAATGACTTTTCTTCTGAATGACCTAGAATCATGTATGAAGGCACTTTTTCATACAAGTCAACCATGAGGATTCCAAATCTGACACCATTTTGATAATACAACTTTGTTTTCATCATGTAATTTAAGATGGCTGCCATCTAAATAAAGATATAGATGGCGGCGCGTGTAGATGGTAAATGGTAAATGCATTTATATAGTTCTTTTCCACCTTCATGGTGCTCAAAGCGCTTTACATTAGCCTCTCATTCACCCATTCACACACACACTCATACACCAGTAGGTTTCTAAGGTCTACGATAAGTCCTACTGGGGGCCTAAGTCAGGGTTTAGTGTCTTGCCCAAGGACACTTCGACATGTGGACAGCCAGAGCCGGGACACGAACCGCCAACCTCTCAGTCATTGGGCGACCCACTCTACCAACTGAACCACAGCCGCCCAGATGCAGCGGCTCGTAGCTCCCGTGTTCGTGTGTTTGTTTGTTTGTTTTTATTTGTATCCGCGTCCACAACTTTCCTCAAAGCCATCACACAGTACAGCAGGACTGAACTGTGGAACTTTGGGATACAGTTTGGACTCCATAACCCCCCCCAAACTGGACTTTATTCCACCGGAGTTGCTACGGACCCATGAACCCACCACCATCCCCCCACTGCTGCCTAGGAGACGGAGAAGAGACCGTAAACACAAGAGGGGCAAGCACGCCGACACGCGCGCTAGGCTACAAGCTAACCCTCACAGACCGGCTCTTCCGAGTCTCTTTCTCACAAATGCCAGGTCTCTCGCCAACAAGATCGGCGAGGTCCGGCTGAGAACTGTTTCTCGCCAGATGGACAGCTGTGTTGCCGTCGTCACAGAGACCTGGCTGGACGGCAACATCCCGGACGCAGCGGTGGAGATAGCGGGGCGCACTCTGCTCCGGGCGGATAGGTCCGCTGCTTCAGGTAAGAGCAGAGGCGGAGGTTTGGCGCTGTACGTACACAACGCCTGGTGTACAGCCACACGCACCGTCGGAACATTCTGCTCTCCTGATTTGGAATACCTGGCGGTGAAATGCCGACCGTTCAAGCTGGTCAGAGAACTTTCCGCCATTGTTATCGTGGCCGTCTACATCCCACCGCGGGCTAATGCTAAGCTAGCATTAGAGGAGCTCTACTGCCTCATCAGCGTGCAGATGAACGACAACCCGGAGGCGGCTGTGATCGTGGCGGGAGACTTCAACCACGTCGAACTAAAGGCGGTGTTTCCCAAATTCCACAAATACATAAACTTTCCCACCAGAGATAATAACATTCTAGACCAGGTGTACTGCAACATCCCTGCTGCTTACAAGGCTGTAGCAGCTCCACACCTGGGCATGTCGGACCACATCTCAGTGGCGCTTAGACCGGCATACAAGCCTCTGGCCTGCAGAACTAAGCCGACCACCAGGACAGTACAGGTTTGGACTGAAGAAGCCTCCTCTGCACTCCAGGACTGCTTTGAACACACAGACTGGTCTGTGTTCAGTGAAGAGGCAGACTTGGAGGAGTATACATCATCTGTACTGTCCTATGTTCAGTTCTGCACGGACGCTGTCCTGCCAGTCAGGACCATCACAGTGTTTCCTAACCAGAAACCATGGCTGGACAGCACTGTGAGGTCCCTGCTGAAAGCCTGTGACACTGCCTACAGATCTGGAGACAGGCTGGCTTATAGCAGGGCCCGAGCAGAGCTGAAGAAAGGCATCCAACAGGCCAAGCTCCAGTACAAGGACAAAGTTGAAGATCACTTCAACAACAACAACCCCCGGAACATGTGGAAAGGCATCAGGACTCTAAACAGCTTCTTTGCTCGCTTCGACACATCAGGCAGCAGAGAAGCTACACACCTACCGGAGGAGCAGCACCAGCCCCTCATCCTGCAACAACACCAGGTTTCATCCACCCTGAGGAGGATCAACACCCGCAAGGCTGCGGGACCGGACAAGGTGTCAGGCCAGACGCTGAGAACATGTGCCGACCAGCTGGCAGGAGTGTTCCTGGACATCTTCAACCTGTCCCTGCAGCTGTCCATGGTTCCTGAGTGTCTCAAGTCCTCCACCATCATAACGATACCCAAGAAGACATCCCCCACCTGCCTCAATGACTATAGGCCTGTTGCTCTGACCCCTGTAATTATGAAGTGCTTTGAGCGGATTCTTCTCAGGCACATCAGAGGCCTCATCCCCTCGGACCTGGACAGCCTTCAGTTTGCCTACAGAGGGAATCGGTCCACAGAGGATGCTGTCTCCATCACCCTGCACACAGCCCTCACACACCTGCAGCAGCCCAACACCTACGCCAGGATGCTGTTTGTAGACTTCAGCTCAGCCTTCAACACCATCATCCCAGACAAGCTGGTGCTGAAGCTCCATGCGGTGGGTCTGCCTGCGTCACTGTGCCACTGGATCAGGGACTTTCTCACCAACCGGTCTCAGGTGGTGAGAATAGGGAACAAAACGTCATCCCCTCTGGTACCCAGCACAGGCACGCCACAGGGCTGTGTGCTCAGCCCGGTCCTCTTCACCCTGTTCACCCACGACTGTGCTGCCATCCATCCCACCAACACAGTTGTGAAGTTCGCGGACGACACTAATAATAATAATAATAATAATAATAATAATAACAACAATAATACATAATAATAATAATAATAATAATAATACATTTTATTTGTAGTGCACTTTACATCTGAAACAGATCTCAAAGTGCACTACAGTAGTGGGTCTCATCTCGGATAACAACGAGACCCACTACAGAGAGGAGGTACACCAGATCACACAATGGTGTTCAGCCAACAACCTGGTGCTGAACACAGGGAAGACCAAGGAGATGGTTGTGGACTTCAGGAGGTCCAGGAAGACTGATCACGCCCCCCTCCTCATGGACGGAGAAGTGGTGGAGCGTGTGGACAACATAAAGTTCCTGGGTCTACACCTCACATCCGACCTCTCCTGGTCCCTGAATACCTGCCACCTGGTGAAGAAGGCCCAACAAAGGCTCTTCTTCCTCTTCAGGAAACTGAAATGGGCTGGACTCTCCTCTCGGTTGCTCGTAAACTTCTACAGGGCGACAATTGAAAGCATCCTCTGTCTCAGTGTGACCGTGTGGTATGGCAGATGCACGACACAGGAGAGGAAACAACTGGCACAGGTGGTCACAACTGCACAGGGTATCGTGGGCTGCCCCCTCCCTGACTTGGACTCAATATATGCAGGCCGGGTCAAGAAGAGGGCAAGAGCCATCGCCATGGACCCCAGCCACCCAGGCCACAGACGGTTTGTAGCGCTTCCATCAGGAAAGCGGTACAGGAACATCCGCACCACCACTAAGACTAAAAGACAGTTTCTTCCCCAGAGCTGTCAAAGCTATCACCCCCCCTTCCGCCGGGACTGCAGGACAATAGACTGAATCACTGCACACTGCACTTCGCCACCCATGCAACCGCACCTTAGTGTATATATGCATATGCACAACGTATATATATATATATATATATACACATACAGACATGTATATTTTCTCTCGTATTTGCACATAATTCTATTTATCTCATTTTATTTATTTCATTTTATTTTATCTTATTCTATTCTGTGTTTATTGCATGCCAGTTGGTTTATCTTGTTTCATTTTGTTATCTTTTACACGGGGGTTGCACTGAAAATTTCACTGACATGCAAATGCTCAGTGACAATAAAGACATCTTGAATCTTGAATCTAGCACAATAGTTCTCAACCTTTTCAGGTCGTGATCCCCCAATTTACAAAAAAACTAAAACAAAACAAACACACGGAAAGTGGCTCGAAACGTATGCGTCAGGATGAGCAGTGTGTGCATAACCTGCTTGCAAGCATGGATGAATTTGACTCATTCTCGTTTAATCCAGCCTCATCCACACTTCGCACCCTACAGTCAGCCATGCCTGCCTCTGATGAGGTCATTGCTGACTTCAAATCAGCCTATTCTGCAGGAGAGGAGAAGTTGAGCATCTTCTTGCAGGACCAGGTGTTCAGTAAGAATAAATCTCTCTATTCACCTGTCACTTTGAGCAAACGTTTGACAGGCATGCATTGAGAAAACCGGCGAGCAACTCAAAGCAAGAGCTGCTGAAATGGAAAGAAGTGCTCTCAAAGCAGTGATCAACCTGGTTGAAGACAGTCAACTTGTCAAGCTCTCCGAGCTGCTGGAACACCGTGTTGTTGAGGAATGTGTGGCCTTATTCAACCCCAATGGCACATACAGGAAGACACAGAAGAGCAAACTCATCCAGAAGCTCTCCCTCCAACCAATTGATATTAGATAATCCTACGTTGCTCTCATTGACATGGGCATGATCTGGAGGATGGCAACTCCATCAGCAGAGGATCGGCAGACCCAAGACGGCAGCCCATACAAGTGGTTGGACTATGTCCAAAAGGTGTCATCCATCATCCTTGCCCGCCACTCTGATGCTCACTGTATAATTTGTGTGATCGATCGATATGATGCAGCATATGCAACTCAAGATGATGAGCGAGACCTGCGGGTACAAGGAAAGGTACATGTACCAAACACCTACATGAAGTTGGATGACCCCTTCCCCTCTGCCAAGGCATTCAAAACACTACTGTGTAGTGTCAGCAACAAGGGGCGGTTGCAAAAACGAATATGCAGCCACCTCACTGACCTGGCACAGAACATGAATGCTGAGATTGTCTACTCTGTTGGCCCACATTGTACCAATCTGTCAACACAGCAACCAATGCAAGACTACTAGTCACTACTAGATAAGTCACTACTAGATAAGTAATCACCACATAATGCAGCGGGTGGTGCTCCATGTTAAAAGAAATAAAAATAAAATAAACATAACAAAAAACCTAAAAAAATCCTCTCCGGGAACTGTCACCTTACCGTGGTGGAGGGGTGTGTGCGTCCCTATGACCCGAGAGCTATATTGTCTGGAGCCTTGTGCTCTTGGTAGGGCCTCCCATGACATCTCTGGTGAGGGGCCTGATGAGGAATGGTTCAGGGCAGGATGGCAGGCCCAAAGCAGTCCCCCAACTGGCTATTTCACTCTACTGAATGCCAGCCACCTTGAATTTCAATATCAAAACTAGTTTTGATGATTAAAATGATGTCAGGTTTGGAATCCTCATGGTTGACTTGTATGAAAAAGTGCCTTCATACGTGATTCTAGGTCATTCAGATGAAAAGTAATTTTTTAAAGATGGTGCCAGGCGCCATTTTGAATGGGGGCTAAATCTTTTCTAAAGGGTGACTGACCTGTGGACTGGTGGTGTGTGTGGACGGTCTGCAGGTGAGCCAACATCCTGATCCTGGAGCTGAAGTTCCTCAGACAGTGAGGACATGAGGAGGTGGAGTTTCTGCCTTTTTCTCCACACATGACATCCAGATGCTGCGTCATGTGACACATCAACCTGAAACACACGACAACCACTGGTTTTATTATTCTGCTGTTATGTCTTCATGTGTGGAACCAAACGGCTATTTTCATTTCATTATGAAATCCTTTATTTTTAGAAGCTAACCTCCACAATAAAATCATACAATATAAGGATCACTGTCAATGAATGGTTTATTTTTAGGGTTTTTCATATATATGATGCACTGGACTATAAGGCGAATTAATCCAAGTGAAAATCATGAGATAAAACCCCCAAATAATCAGATAAAAAGCCAAAACTATGAGATAAAAATCCAAAACTAAGAAAAAAAAAGTCAAAATTATCAGATAAAAAGTTAAAATTATACATATACATCATACTTGATGTTGTTGTGGAGCGTCAGAGGACAGTAGATGCAGCGGTAGGGGCCGGCGAACTTCCTTCCCACCAAATGGACGTTGGTCATACTGTGTCCAGGGGCGGAGCCGTAGTAAAAGTCCTCCATCTTGATGACCAGTTTGCCTTGTGGACATTCAGACGGAGACACGGGCAGGACCCTGTGTGGGGGGGTGGGGCTGGAGGTGAGGGCAGGGGTGGAACTTCTGCTGACCCCATCGGGCAGGAAGTCATCTGTTGATATACGAGTCTTCTGGACCGGAGACATCATTTTTTTCTAAAAGGGAGAGGAAGACAAGAGGTTAATTTATTACCTGTTTGTTAATGTTTGTTCATGTATTAACTATTTATTACCTGTTTGTTCATCATGTATTAATCATTTATTACCTGTTTGTTAATGTATGCTCATCATGTTAGCCCCAATCGGGTTTTTTGGCAAGTTCCTCCTTAAATGCATGACCAAATTAAAACCGCGTTGCTCTGAAACTACCAAGACCAAAGTTATGAAACTTCACCTGTGTGAAGATAAACCCTGAAAGTTTGTAAATCAACTGTCAGGCATCATATATTTGTTACCCAATAACTCTGCTGTGATCAAATACACAGCAGAAAAAAAAATCTTCCTAGATTGAAAATAAAATTTGAGTCAATTTAGAACATGTTAAATTTGAGGTTTGTACAACAAATGAAAATTACTGTAGTAAGGACAGCACTATAATTAGGTCACTTGGAGAGCAGTTTAGCCAAACATACCTAAATGTTTTTTTTGTTTTTTTTACCTTACAACTTGATACATGTAACAAAATACTGCCAAATCTGTCAAAATCAGAACGATTATCAATACCTGGAACTAATCTTTGTCTTCGAAGTTTCTGCACGGAAGTAAAAATTTATCCCACCAGTAAGTTGTTCCCACTTCTCCTAGTGCGCCATTTTAGGACAGGCGTACCTTTGGATTGGAATGTCATTTTGTAATGGTTTAAAGTTTGTGAAGAGTCGTTGAAGTCTGTAGAATCACAAGATATTAGAGTGTAATGGGAGTGCATAGTTAAGTCTGATCAAACGGGGATCACGCCTGGTGTCCGGCCAAGGAAAGCGGGTGCAGACCGGAGGACTACAGGAATTTTATTCACTGTGTCAACATGCTAATCTATGCTAAACGGACTAAAAACAAGTTTCATCATTTTCTACACGTGTCGACAATAAATCCAGGTGGAATTTTATATCTACGACCGACCTTTGAACATAAAACACTGAAGGTAAGAACAAACTCACACCTGTTGTTGTGCAAAACTAAATCCTTCTTTTCTAAGTATTTTTGTTAGAACTCGGTAAATATTCATCAGATTTTGAAACTGATTACACCATTAGAATCCTTGAAGTGTTGGCTTTCTTTATAGTACCCGGTATTGCATGTATTATGAAATATGTGACACTAAATTACTTTGTAGAGAGTACAGCATCGTACACATTGTTTTTACATTTCTATAGACAACCTTTTGACCCGTTTCCGCTTTACTTCCTGATTATCCTCTTCACTTCCTGTCTGGCTCCTCCGGTTGACTTTACTAGTGAACTCCGATATAAACGCAGTGATTAAGTGAGAAAAATGATGGACATCTACAAGAGGAAAAGTGGATCTGGACCTACGTGTGCTGTCGTTTGTTGTAAAACCTCAAGAAAACATGTGAATGAGTGTTTAGATAGAGTGTTTTAACCACAAACAATGTTCATGTCCTCCGTTGTTTTTATTTTTTCACAAGCCTCTGAATCACGGCCATTGAATTTAAAGTATCCACCCACAGTGTATTTGTGTGTTCCCATCACTTTGTCGACAAAAGACCAACTAATGATAACCCGTTTGTAGAGTTATTTTTGGGACACACTGTCTTTACAGCCAAAGAGGCTACGACTCACCCAGCGGACTATTATCTCCACAAAGACACTTAAACTTAAATCTGATGGTAAGTTCAGCAACTTTAGCTTTAGTTATGAAACTGTTAATACTGTTAATTGTGAAGTTGTCCTACACTAACGTTGCCACCCGTGTTTTGCTAAAACAGCTGATTAGCATCTAAGCTAATGTTCATAGACAGTAGAGCTGGATGTGTTTGTTTGATTGACAGGTCGCCTACAGTGCTCAGTGTGTAGGGTTGTTAAACGACCCTTAAATACGGAATCGTCCCAAATTAAAAACAAACTTACGTCCAGTATTGAGCTGAGCTTTAAATGAGACGAAATTCTTATTTTACCATTGATGAGTATATTAAAAAAAATCAGAGTCTGTGAATCAGATGGGATTTGACATAGTGTCCCGTATTTTCCCAGCACAGAGTTGGCAGCTCTGTGTGTGTGAGAGAGAGAGAGAGAGAGAGAGAGAGAGAGAGAGAACAATTTATTATTATATATTAGTTCTTTATTTGCAGATATTGATCCTCCTCAGAGGTTGTCAGATTGTTCATAGCTTTTCTGTCTATTCCAATGGAGTCCATGAAATTCACACAAATCTTGCCGTATGTTACGTTGGGCCACGTCGTCATATTATCCTCCAGGTCTGCACCACATTTGGGTGGGGGATAATAACTCCAACTCCAGACAAAGTACTAAAACTATGTTCCGTTGGACATTATAGCTCACAAACAGTTAGCAAACGAAGTCTGTTCACATCTTCCGGCAGAAGTAGCTTACATATGTGGATGGTATTCGCGCCGCCCAGGGTTTGTGGCGTAAACTTGTCTATTTACATACTCTGCATTATAACTGTGTTTGACTGAGAAAAAATGGTTGACATGTCATTGTAGCCTAAAGTCTTTCCAATGATATATAACATATGAATATTAAACAAGATTTCACACTGGGGTTAGGGTTAGAAGGAGCCAGGTAGCAGGTGAAGTGAAATGGATCTCTGTGATTGTGGACCCTGGGGGGGGGGGGGGGGGGGGGGTTGGTTAATGTTTGTTCATCATGTATTAACCATTTATTACCCATTTGTTAAAGTTTGTTCGGTTATGGTTAGTTGGCTTAGCATTAGCTTAACTCACAGTTGTGGGCGTGGTCCGAGCCTTGGTGCCTTTGTGTTTGTCTTTGCTTCTCGTCTTGGTCTTGTAGGGGTTCTTCTTCTTCAGGGTCTTCAGACTCAGAGCGATAATGGGACTGCACATCTGGGGTTAGAGTTAGCAGAGGAGCACATCTGGGGTTAGCGTTACAAGAGGAGCACATCTGGGGTTAGCGTTACAAGAGGAGCACATCTGGGGTTAGCGTTACAAGAGGAGCACATCTGGGGTTAGCGTTACAAGAGGAGCGCATCTGGGGTTAGTAAAGGAGCGCATCTGGGGTTAGTAGAGGAGCATATCTGGGGTTAGCGTTACAAGAGGAGCACATCTGGGGTTAGCGTTACAAGAGGAGCACATCTGGGGTTAGTAAAGGAGCGCATCTGGGGTTAGTAGAGGAGCACGTCTGGGGTTAGCGTTAGCAGAGGAGCACATCTGGGGATAGAGTTAGCATTAGCAGAGGAGCAAATCTGGGGTTAGAGTTAGCATTAGCAGAGGAGCACATCTGGTGTTAGAGTTAGCATTAGCAGAGGAGCACACCTGGGGATAGAGTTAGCATTAGCAGAGGAGCACATCTGGAGATAGAGTTAGCATTAGCAGAGGAGCACATCTGGGGTTAGAGTAAGCATTAGCAAAGGACTAAATCTAGCGTTCGAGTTAGCATTTGCAGAGTGGGGGCGTGGAGTGCCTTCCTGGCACAGCTGCCTTGGAGGCTTGGTTGGAGGTTCAAAACCTCATGTGAGTAGAACAGGACATTTGAAAATGTCAAAGGTCAGGCTCCAGCCTCCTGACGCACATGACAATATCTGACAGTAAGAGGAACACATGACACCTGATTCTGTTAGCACATGCTTTAGCGCTATGCTAAAACTATGCTAGTGTTATTCTTATTCTTCTTATGGACTGTAATTATTGCAATGTCAGTCAACTGTTAAATGTATGAATAGACTGTCTGTAAACCTGACTGTGCAGAGCTTGTGGACTTACACACATGAATCCTCGTAGCTCAGGGATTATTTTGTACTGAGACTGACACGACGAGCAGTCTACAGGATAAACTGGCCCCAGTTCACCTGAAATACAGACAGACAGACAGAGTTTATACAGAAACACAGGGTTTATACAGACAGACAGAGTTTATACAGAAACACAGGGTTTATACAGACAGACAGAGTTTATACAGACAGTGTGCAGTCAAACAAGAGGCCCAGGTAGTTTTAGTTCAAGGGAAAGATGCACGGGTTAAATTAGAAAAAAAAGAAAAAGAAAAAAGGTTGCGTCTTAACAGCGCGATGCATGAGTCAGCTGTGGAAATAAAGTGCAGGTCAGCTGATCGTTTTCAGTTGGCCACACTTCAGCTGATTTTTCGCATTGAGCTGGGAGGAGACTGCACAGGTACTTCAGTTTATAAGTGCTGTGGTGAGGGCTGCACAGAAACCTGAACTCTGTACTGAGAAACGGTAAAGAGAAAAGAAAAAAAGATATACACCAAGCTTGTGCAAGTGTGACACCAAAAGACTGGAGAGGCAGCCGGTAAGAGCTGGACTATTTTAGAGGAAACTGTTGTGATATGACTGTTTGCCTCGGCATTTGTGCAGTGTTTTTTTCTATTCCTTTAGTCTGATTGCTTAATGTCAGTTTGAACTTCTGGGTTAATTTAAATGTGCATAGTAATTTGAGATTATCTAAATTTAGATGTGTGGAAATTTTATAGATTATTTAAATGTATATGTTAAATTTTATAGGCTATTTGAATTTAAATGTGTAAAATTTTATAGATTATTTAAATTTAAATGTGTATGGAAGATTTTAGACTATTTGAATTTAGATGTATATAATTTTTATAGATTAGTATATGTGTAAACATTTGTGTCATACATTTTGAAATATTTATTCTAGCTTGTTTGCACAGTAAGAAGTTTGCATTTTTTCACAAAATACTTTGTACATTTAATTAACACCTGTCGCTGATTCTACCCATTTTTGTTTACCTATAGGTTTTTTACCTTACCACCGACAACCATTCCAGAAAACTGCAGTAAATGTTGTGATTATGAACTCTAAATAAAAAAAGGAAAATCCAAACAACCGTTGTCAAGTAACTCTTTGAGTGAAATCCAATGTCTTTAAAACCTCCATCGGGATCACACCCTTTTCAAGTTGGGGAAATAGCAAAAGTTTCAAGAAACACAGACAGACAGAGTTTAGACAGACAGACAGACAGAGCTTAGACAGACAGACAGTTTAGACACAGACAGGACAAACCTTTCCTCAGCTGTTGAGCTCCTTTTATGATCAGAGCCTTTTTTCTCTTCTTAGAAGAAGGGGGCGTGGCCTGAGGTGAGGTTGTGGAGGCAGGGGGCGTGGCATGAGTTGCAGTCATGGGGGAAGGAGGCGTGGCCTGAGATGCAGTCATGGAGGCAGGGGGAGGAGACTTTGAGGTGGTGACATTCAGTGTGTGAGCGCTGCTGAGAACCTTCTGAGCTGCTGAACCTGAGACCACACCTGGAATTCACACACACGCACGGACGCACATGCACGGATACACACGCACAGACGCGTGTGAACACACATACGCACACAAACAAACACACGCGCACAAATACGCAGACACACACATACTCATTTACATGTGTCATTAGGACCAAGTTTGTAAATGAAGTCCCCATTGGGTAATGTCTGTAAACTTTCATCTTTTTTAATAAAAAAAAATTCTATTTGTTTTAAGTAAAAATCAATGAATAAATACAATTACAATCATTTGAAAAGGGCGGACCCGACCCGACCCGCTTCTCAACCCACATTTTTAAAAGTGTCAATTGTCTTTACGAACATCAAATGACCTTTGACCTTACTCACATATCCGCATTTATTTCTGTGTTAAAATTCGATGTCATTTTTTGCATGCAGCATCTAAACCAGGGGTTGACGACCTGTAACACCCAAATAGACATTTGAACCTGGTTTTCATGGAAATGAAAATACTGGGACACTTTGAAAATCTCAGCCAATGTGTCCCAAACCTTAGTGTTTTTGTTTGGATGTTTGTTTATTTCCTCTCTGTCTCCCTCCATACTGTAGGATACTGACCATGTTGGAGAACACCTTCACCAACATTCACTTAATAAAGTTTTTTTTTTTCTGCTATATTTCTGGTATATTTCAAGTACTTTTCATGGTATATTTCTAGTATATTCCTTGTATACTTCTTGCATTTTCCTGGTATTTTCTGTGCAGCTGTTAAACTCATAGTATGTTCACAGTAATAGTTAAAAGGATAGTATATTTCTGGTATTTTTCCTGGTATATTTCTAGTATTTTTCCTAGCATATTAAGGCCTTTGCTGCAGACAATGTCGGCGCAAGGCCTATTGAGCCAGGTGACGAAATATGCCAGGGACGACTCGCACCACTCACACATTCACGGTAGCGAGCCGTGTCCAAGCATGTGCACGTCACATGCACACACCGCATATTTGCTCCTGCTCAGAATGAATGGGAGTCTATGGGCCACACCCACTCAAGGCCACTGACATGAGTGGAAGTGTTTCACATGTGACCTTTGACCCAACAGTGACGTGGGGAAAGTCGAAAGATTTTATTTGAGGACCAGTTCGGGGGGGGGGGGTCAGAAAAATGCTATATTGTTCCTGCTTGGTTTCTAAATTTTTCTTTATTATTATTTATTATTAGGTCTTCACCGCGTCCCCCACATCAGTTCAAGGCCTATTGATCCTGCTTGCAGTTTGTTCTGATTCAGCCCTTTGACCTCTAATTTGACCCCCTGAACATGCACGGAAACTCGCCAAATTTTGCACACACCTCAGAAGTGTGAAAAATTGCAAGTATTTATAGGTTTCATAAAAGTCGGTAAAGAAATGTGTCGACAGCGCCACCTAGAAAAGGTGAAATAGTTTGTATTAGGCCAGATCACACCCTAGTGAAGTTGGAGCTATGAAAATCACTACACATGTTCGTCATATGATGACGAACAAAAAACCTAATAATGACCACGCCCATAACCCAACAGGAAGTCCGCCATCTTGGATTGAAATTTGAAAATTTTTGAGTCGTCGTTTTCGTTGTCATTGGAATTTTTCCATCGCCTCCTAGGCCGTTGGGTCAAATCAGCTCAAAATCGGTGAACACGATCTAGACAAGTGGGACTCCAAAAGTTATCCAATTTATTCGGAAAAGTTGCATCGTTTTTGTGCTACGCTGTCGCAAAATTTGCGAAGATTTCAGGAAAAATTGCCACAACATAAATTTCTTCAGCTCAGACATACGAACACCGATTTGGCTGAAATTTGACACAGACGTCTATCTCCCAGGTCTACATCCATTTAGCTAAAGACATTCTGATATTGTACTATAGCGCCCCCTAGAAATGTACTTTTATTAAAATGGCTGTAGTTCAGACATACAAACACCGACTTGGGTGAAATTTTACTCCGATGTCTGTCTCCCGGGTCTACACCTGTTTGTCAAACAAAATTGTTTTTTTCACACTATAGCGCCCCCTACAGATTTGCCAAATACACTGTTAGTAAAATAGCGGTAGATCGGACATACAAAGACGGATTTGGCTGAAATTTGACTCGGGACGTCTATCTCTTGGTCCTACACCAGTTTATCAATAGAAATTGCGATTTTGCTCTATAACACCCCCTACAAAATCGCCTTTACTAAAATGGCTGTAGATCGGGCATACAAACAACGATTTGGCTGAAATTTGAATCAGATGTCACGTAGGGAGGCGGTCGTGAGGGATGGCGAAGACTGCTTGCAGTTTTAATTCTAGTATTTTTCCTGGTATATTTCTAGTATTTTTCCTGGTGTATTTCTGGTATATTCTGTGCAGTTGTTAAACACAGCGACAGTTATAATTATTCCACATGTTGTCTTCGTACATACAGTAAATGTGCGTGAATAAATACCTGTGATGACAGGGGTGTGGTCAGCAGAAGTGGGCGGGGCAGTGGGGGTGTGGTCAGCAGATATGGGCAGGGCCGTGGAGGTCAGACAGGCTGTAGTGGTGATAGTACGACTTCCTGTGGGACTCTGGACGGTTACGGTGATAGGAACGTGGACAGAAGTGAAACCACTGGACGAACCAGGAGGATGAGAGTGAATGTGCAGCTGTGTGCCCCCCCCTGAAGAAAATATACAACAGTTTAGTGTCTTGACCGCCACCCCCCCACCCCACCACGAAGAAAAAAATCTGACATTACAAACTCTTTTTTTTTATGTCAAACATTTAAAGTAAAACTTTACATCATGTTTTAAACAAATATAAGAAACTGAGAAAATTAAAACATAGCAAATGGAAAAGTTATGGTGTGGGGTTTTGGGATAGACACAACACACATGATAAAATGAATACAATTAAAACAAACTTGTGCAGAAATGTGTGATAAACTGACCTCCTGCTGACCGAGGAAGCACCCGTCCATTAACTGTGAAGCCCAGAGGACAGTCTGTAGACTGAAAACACATGCATATTAATAATAATAATAATATAAACCAGACTTTCATCCATCAGTTGAAGTAAATGTAAGCGTTTGTTTCATGTCGCTGGAGTTGTTTCTGGTGAAAGGAAGAAATATCTGCTGTTCACTTCATATGTGAATCTGTTTGTCACTGTTTGTGGACTGAGTCACTTCTATTAAAGCTCCTCCCATTTTCTGTGAGTCAGGGACTTTCCCCGTTGCCATGGAAACCAGCCTGTAGTTCCACACGCAGACACACAGAGCTGACTGGAGTAAAGTCTGTCTGAATGTTAAACCATGCCTCTGAACTCCTGTGATTTTTGGTAAAAGTGTAAATAATTGGTGAAAACAAAGTTGATGATGAGTGACAGGAGGGTCTGAGGAATAAGTAGATATATTTATTTTTTCTGTACTGTGAAAAATAAGTGAGATACAGCAGTTTTAAAACCACTGAACTCACCAAAATGAAGCAGATCTGTTAGTCTGTCAGTAATGTTAAAGCCCCGCCCACAGTGTTTGTCATTCATATTAAAGCTCCTCCCACAGTGTTTGTCAGTCATGTTGAAGCCCCGCCCACAGTGTTTGTCAATCATGTTAAAGCTCCTCCCACAGTCTTAATTGTCTGCAGGTGTTTCATAGTGCCAGGAGCACTGTTGCCATGGTGATGAGCAGTGGCGGGAACTTCAAAGGGCAGACTCATAGACAGCTCCACACTCTGTTACATGGAAAAAATAGGTGTGAACATACTGCCGAACTACTGCCATTTTTGGTAAAAGTGTAAATAATTGGTGAAAACAAAGTTGATGATGAGTGACAGGAGGGTGTGAGGAACAAGTACATGTACTTTTTATGTGTGTACTGTGAAAAATAAGTGAGTTAGAACAATTTCAAAAACACTGAACTCAACATGAGACAGAAATGATTTTTCCAATAGAAGTCTATTGACAGAAATCCCTGACATCATCCCAAACAGGTTCCTGTCATTTCACTTTAAAAAGAGCTAGATCTTCAAACCCTGGTTTGTTTGAATTCTCACAACCACGGCAACATTTGTGGAAAAGATTGTTTGTCTACTATTTATGGTTTTGCCGTGAGGACGAGTTATTGAGACATTTTTCAGCTTCATTTTTTCTTCTCTCGTGCTCTAGCGATGACATCACCCACTGATAAAAAGTCAGATTTTGGTCTTTTCAGGGTGGATTTACTGAGTTCTCTATCGACAACCGTAAATCACACCCTCATGACAATCACATCCTAAAGACACCACAAAAATGACTGTGTTTGAAAGTTTAAATGAAGTCTGTGCCACAAAGTATGAAGAAGCAGGAGTGTTGGTAATATGTTTTTTCCTCGGTCCTATTAAGAATGAATGTTTTATTTGTTATAATAATGTGAAATCTGCACAACATATCAGAATTATGAGATGAGGTGTATAATCTCTGGGACAATCTGATTAATTTTTCCTATTTACTGCAAAATGCTACGATGTATTGTTTGGGAGTTATAGCTACGTAAACATGGTCCAATTCATTTCAGATGGACATTTTTGACTAGTTTTAACATTTTATATTAAATCCATGCATCACAATGGTAACCCTGACACGTAGCACATCTTTCAAGAACAGTCCACACATTTTACCGTCAAAGTTTTGGGTGGTTTTACAGTGGTACGGGCTGCATTTTTTAGCAAAAAGAGACACAGACAGACAGACCGAAAGGTCTTACCTTCATAGTGTCAGTGGGTCCAACTGACGGCAGTGCTGGGATTGGTACGACCCTGACTCCACCTGCCTTCATCTTGTGCTCCTCATCCTCACAACTGACTGTACACACAAATACTATTGTCAATACTACATGTACACACAAATGCTATTGTCAATACTACATGTACACACAAATTCTATTGTCAATACTACATGTACACACAAATACTATTGTCAATACTACATGTACACACAAATTCTATTGTCAATACTACATGTACACACAAATACTATTGTCAATACTACATGTACACACAAATACTATTGTCAATACTACATGTACACACAAATGCTATTGTCAATACTACATGTACACACAAATGCTATTGTCAATACTACATGTACACACAAATACTATTGTCAATACTACATGTACACACAAATACTATTGTCAATACTACATGTACACACAAATACTATTGTCAATACTACATGTACACACAAATGCTATTGTCAATACTACATGTACACACAAATGCTATTGTCAATACTACATGTACACACAAATGCTATTGTCAATACTACATGTACACACAAATGCTATTGTCAATACTACATGTACACACAAATGCTATTGTCAATACTACATGTACACACAAATACTATTGTCAATACTACATGTACACACAAATACTATTGTCAATACTACATGTACACACAAATACTATTGTCAATACTACATGTACACACAAATCATGCAATCATTTTGACTTTTTATCTGATCATTTTTACAGTTCTTTTGGTAATATTAGTGTTTCTTTCTTGCAGTTATTTTAGGGGTTTGTACCTTTTTGTTTCTGCTTGGTTTCTGTTTTTGCAGCATTTTTCTCTTGCAGGTTCACTTGTGTTATGTTTGTGTTTTTGGTTGTTGCATCTTTCTGCTATTTAGAGCATTTTGTCGATGCGGTGCCTTCGACCCTGTGGACACTGTAAATCCGACAGTGATGTTCAACTCACCTTCCTCATCACCTCTCTGATCCGGCTGAGGCCACACCTCCTGCTGCTCTTCATCACCTCTCTGATCCGGCTGAGGCCACACCTCCTGCTGCTCTTCATCACCTCTCTGATCCGGCTGAGGCCACACCTCCTGCTCCTCTTCATCACCTCTCTGATCCGGCTGAGGCCACACCTCCTGCTCCTCTTCATCACCTCTCTGATCCGGCTGAGGCCACACCTCCTGCTCCTCTTCATCACACTCCATCAGCAGCTCAGTTGCTTCTCCTTCTGAACACTCCACATCCTCTTCCTCCATCTGCATAAACACACACACACACACACACACACACACATATTACAACTACAGCTGAGCCGTACTGGAAACACTTTATTATCTCATAAATAACACTTTTTATCTGAATTGTTTCATTTTATTGCATAATTTAGACTGAGTAAGTGTGACCTGATCAAACATCAATTTTCAAAACCATCCAAAAATAAATCATTTAAAAGGGAGTTTGTGTAGAAAATGTGTTTGATCAGGTCACACTTACTGAGTTTAGTGAATATGGACAGAAAATTTAGGGTTAAAAAAAAGGGGACAGGGTCACATTTGAGATGAAGAGCCTGAAATATGAGATCAAATTGTAACTAGTAACAGTACAAGTTGTAGTTAGTTACTTCCACCTCTGTGCTGTTACTGCACACACACTCTGTTAAGGATGTTAACTGATGACCGTTTGACCGATGGTTGACCACATAAACGTCTGGACAGAATTTTCTGTTGTCTGTTAAAAAAACAAACAAAAGAAAACATGGTGCATCAGTCATTCCACTGCACAAACTCTTTATGATTACAGTGTAATGTGTGCGGTACGACCGTTTAACACCAGTGTAATGTGTGCGGTACGACCGTTTAACACCAGTGTAATGTGTGCGGTACGACCGTTTAACACCAGTGTAATGTGTGCGGTACGACCGTTTAACACCAGTGTAATGTGTGCGGTACGACCGTTTAACACCAGTGTAATGTGTGCGGTACGACCGTTTAACACCAGTGTAATGTGTGCGGTACGACCGTTTAACACCAGTGTAATGTGTGCGGTACGACCGTTTAACACCAGTGTAATGTGTGTGCGGCACGACCGTTTAACACCAGTGTAATGTGTGCGGTACGACCGTTTAACACCAGTGTAATGTGTGCGGTACGACCGTTTAACACCAGTGTAATGTGTGCGGTACGACCGTTTAACACCAGTGTAATGTGTGCGGTACGACCGTTTAACACCAGTGTAATGTGTGCGGTACGACCGTTTAACACCAGTGTAATGTGTGCGGTACGACCGTTTAACACCAGTGTAATGTGTGCGGTACGACCGTTTAACACCAGTGTAATGTGTGCGGTACGACCGTTTAACACCAGTTTAATGTGTGCGGTACGACCGTTTAACACCAGTGTAATGTGTGCGGTACGACCGTTTAACACCAGTGTAATGTGTGCGGTACGACCGTTTAACACCAGTGTAATGTGTGCGGTACGACCGTTTAACACCAGTGTAATGTGTGCGGTACGACCGTTTAACACCAGTGTAATGTGTGCGGTACGACCGTTTAACACCAGTGTAATGTGTGCGGTACGACCGTTTAACACCAGTGTAATGTGTGCGGTACGACCGTTTAACACCAGTGTAATGTGTGCGGTACGACCGTTTAACACCAGTGTAATGTGTGCGGTACGACCGTTTAACACCAGTGTAATGTGTGCGGTACGACCGTTTAACACCAGTGTAATGTGTGCGGCACGACCGTTTAACACCAGTGTAATGTGTGCGGTACGACCGTTTAACACCAGTGTAATGTGTGCGGTACGACCGTTTAACACCAGTGTAATGTGTGCGGTACGACCGTTTAACACCAGTGTAATGTGTGCGGTACGACCGTTTAACACCAGTTTAATGTGTGCGGTACGACCGTTTAACACCAGTGTAATGTGTGCGGTACGACCGTTTAACACCAGTGTAATGTGTGCGGTACGACCGTTTAACACCAGTGTAATGTGTGCGGTACGACCGTTTAACACCAGTGTAATGTGTGCGGTACGACCGTTTAACACCAATGTAATGTGTGCGGTACGACCGTTTAACACCAGTGTAATGTGTGCGGTACGACCGTTTAACACCAGTGTAATGTGTGCGGTACGACCGTTTAACACCAGTGTAATGTGTGCGGTACGACCGTTTAACACCAGTTTAATGTGTGCGGTATAACCGTTTAATACCAGTGTAATGTGTGCGGTACGACCCTTTAACACCAGTTTAATGTGTGTGCGGCACGACCCTTTAACACCAGTTTAGAACATTTAGTCAAAACATAAACTAAACCCAAAGCTGAGGTGAGGTCATAGGTCATAGAACTTCTATAACAGCTACAGACTGGGACAGTAAGTTGTTACCATGACAACCTGACAGTACGGTGGATGAGTTGTGTTATCTATCCGACAGACCTACTGAAAATGACATGACGGGTGGACTACCACAAAAACAGTTTGTTCAGTACTGACCTTTAACCCCTAACCCTAAAGCAGTTTGTTCAGTCCTGACATCACTAAGGTTTTTTTACACCATATTTAGCAGCAGAATTTACTGGAACATCTAATGTTTTCTCTGTGATGATTTAAAATCAGATTTTAACAGAACATGCTCCACCTCACAGTGTGACTGGTGTTTAAAAAACTAAGTGAGTGCACTGCGGTGCATGAATGACTGAGTGTGAGTCGACAAAACAACTGTTTTCTTTTCTCTGCGGCCGACTGAACAATTAATGAGGCTCAGTGAAGTAGAAGTACTGATTCAACTCTTTTACTGTAGTAAAAGTAAAAAAAAAATGAATAAAGTAAAAAGTAAAACAGTATTTTTTTTCTATGGATAAAATAATACTTTTTAAGCAAAAAAAAAACTACAGAAAAATTTAAAAAAAAATATCCAAAAATAAATCATTTAAAAGTGAGTTAGTGTGTCGATGATGTGTTTTATTGGGTCATGGTTCTCAGTTTAATGACTATGGACAGAACATTTAGGAAAAATTCTAAACTCGTAAATAGGGGATTTTAAAAAAGCACAATTATGAGGAAAAATATTATCAAAATCATGAGATAAAAAGTTAAGATTATGAAATAGTTACAATTTTACAACTTATTTTTCAGTTTTATATTTGTCTAGTTTGCAAAATTCTATTCTGAGAATGTAAAGAGTATAAAGTACATATATTTATATAAATGTAAAGAGTATAAAGTACATATATTTATAGAAATATAAAGGAGTATAAAGTACATATATTTATATAAATGTAAAGAGTATAAAGTACATATATTTATATAAATGTAAAGAGTATAAAGTACATATATTTATATAAATGTAAAGAGTATAAAGTACATATATTTATAGAAATATAAAGAGTATAAAGTACATCTATTTATATAAATATAAAGAGTATAAAGTACATATATTTATATAAATGTAAAGAGTATAAAGTACGAATATTTATATAAATGTAAAGAGTATAAAGAACAAATATTTATATAAATGTAAAGAGTATAAAGAACAAATATTTATATAAATGTAAAGAGTATAAAGAACAAATATTTATATAAATGTAAAGTAGGGGTGAAAGAAAAATATCAATTCACATATGTATTGGCATTTTTTTGTTTTACGATTTTTAAATTGATTTTTTTTTTGTTTGAAAATCGACCCCTCCCCATATTTAAATGATTCATTTTAAGCCGGATGGGGGAAAAATTAGCTCTTGTAAAGACCATAGACTGTATGAGTCAGTCAGATGTATAATATGTGTCATGGAATACACAGAAACCACCTCGGTGAAGGCACACAGATGGCAGCTAGCTTATTCAGGTATTAGCTTCAACAACACACCAGCGTTTAACAGCATTAACTTATGCACAGATAAACAATACACTATGATAATATCTATCCAACTGTTATTAATGTGACTTTGTGTCATTTACACACAGTAATAAACCAGGACGATATGAACTAGAGTTGGAAACAGGGTGAGACTGTGATCTGGGGACCCTTAGCAACAACACAGCAGCTAATTCTAAACACGGAGGTGGTGCATTCAGGACCGTCCTAACATCTCTGGTGCGTTCAACAGCGTGGGATATCTGAAAACTTATAGAAAATGAGTTGTTCATGAATAAATCGAGTTAATCAATCAACAACAGTTAAAGTGTGTGGTGTTTGTAACAGAAGGAAGAGCAGAGCTGGACATGTTCACTTAAAAGTTGACTTTATTATAAGTCTGTTCATTTAAAGGCTCCTGTTTGTGTTGTAGATAAATGGAGCAGTTTACTTCCCACAGTCTGGTTCAAATATATTACTGCTGAATAAATGTGAACTGACTCACATATGATGGAAATATAAATATGATATGATCTGTAGGATCATCATTCAGCCGTTTCACCTGCTCTGCTGTTAAAAAGACAAGAGAAAAATCGGGAATATCGAAGAATCGCAATTTAAATCGAATTGGCACCTAACAAATTATAAAATAATCAAATTGTCATAAAAGCATAAGTACAGATATTTATATAAATGTAAAGAGTATAAAGAGCAGATTTTTATAAAACCGTAAAGAGTATAAAGTACAGATATTTATATAAATGTAAAGAGAAAAAAGTACAGATATTTATATAAACGTAAAGAGTATAAAGTACAAATATTTATATAAATGTAAAGATTATAAAGTACATATATTTATATAAATGTAAAGTAAATAAATTACATATATGTATGACCAAATGTAGGGAGTAAAAGTAAACAGTTTCCAGAAAAATAAATGCTCGAGGAAAGTACAGGTAGCTAAAAAATTTGCTTAAGTACAGTAATGGTAGAACTTTGTTACTTCCACCTCTGTGTGGTTACTGCACACAGTCAACATTTTAACTCTTTGTTAACATGAATAATGTCACTATATATATATATATATATATATATATATATATATATATATATATATATATATATATATATATATATATATATAAAACTACAGTTACTTCCAATAATACACTAAAACATACTTAATTATCTGGCATAGAAGTTTACACATCTGAAAATTATTATATGATATATTGTGTCTGTTACTTTAAAAATGTTCACTTTAATCACTGGGAAATACGTATAATATTTAAAGTACTTTTGACTTGAATATAAGTTGTTATCAGTCATAATTCAGCATAAAACAATAGCATAAACATCTAACTGCTACATTTAACAGGTTAAGCTAACATGCTAACATCTCACTCATTATTGGATAAAACACCGTTTGCCCAGCAAAACAACAGAACAAGCCAAAAGTCAAAGATATATGACCATACACTTACTTTCTGTCGACTTATCTAAACTTGTGTTATGACATTTTGTCGGTTTTGTTGTGAGTTAGAAGAAGTGCAGCCCCAGCCAGTGCTACTGCAGCAGCCTTAGCATTTAGCCACCGGTGCTAACAAGCTAGCTAATCAGCCCGATAGCTAACTAACTGACTTCTTTAAATCTGCGCTATATCACATTTAAAAAGTGAAACACGCCTTCGCTTACCTTATACGGACCTCTAGTGTGGTAAAGAAATACTTATTCCGTTTAAATTCCAGCGTGAGATTTAAAGTTTAACTATTATAAAGTCAGAAATATCAGTGTGGTGCAGCAGACTGTTGTTAGCTGTTAGCACCATGCAACACGGTAAACGCTGCACGCCATATCTGTGATACGCCAGCGTATCCCTACGCCCCTCTGCCCAACGTTCATACATTACTGAAGGAACTACGTTTCATGGCGGAGGGATATGTGCCTCCGAAACTCTGCCACATCCTTTATAACACTTTCCAGACTGGAAAAATAAAGTTTTCGTCCCTTGTTACTTATGTTTTACATACATAAGACACAGTTATAATGCAAAATGAAGAAAGAAACTAATAAATAATGTAATACGTATATTAATACAGTTCAGTGTGGTTTCACCGCCTGTAACCCTTTAACTAAGATACAAAGACCTGCATGCTAACAGAGACTAGCGTGCTAACAGTACACAACATTAACTGACTCCTATTACAGAATACTCCATTAACTCTGTAAAACAGACATAATTGGCAGTTCAGTCACGTGAAAAAGACAAAAAAAAGTCTCACGAGTAGTTTTGAGTTACGAGGGCCAAAACGGCAATTCAGCCAGATATATACTTAACTAATGATTAACTAGCTAATCAGATCACAGCAAAACCCACCACGTCACTTAAAACACAGAACTAGGTTATATAATAAATTATTAAAGTTAAAGACGCCTGAGTCCAGAAAGCAGCTAAGAAACACTTTACTGTTCAGATTTCAGTCAGTGCTTTGTATTGTAAGCACCGTTGCTGTGGCTGGGTTACAGTATGTTAGAGGGGCTAACTTTATACAAGGCTAATAATGCTAATAGACGCATACACAATGTTGTCAATCACTTTTGAATTATCATTATTATTATTAAATTGAACACGTTTTCTGCAAATGAAACGTGTTCAATCTTTTTTAAAGCATACGTTTTACCTTCATGGCGAGTTTCCATTGTGGAAAAACGATTTGCCTTAACAAGCTAACGATAGCTGAAAATCCCAGCACCAATGCAGATATATGGCTGAGATAGTTGGTCATTATTTGATATGACTATTAGATACACCAGATACTATTAGATAGATATTTTCCCCACAGCTGTTAATAATATAAAGTAATATATAATAGAATGACTTTCACTATACGCAACTATTATTGTGCTTTTCTAAAATAATCCACCATAAGCTAACAGAGGCAAATTTAGCAACTAGCAACCGGTGTGCTACTTCTATTGTCAACATCAGAAACTGTTTTATTGATTAAAAAATTGATGTGTGAAACTCGTGCATTATAGGTAACACGGATTAAAATCAACATTTACAAACTACCGTTTAATGAACACCACATGTAGAGTTGGCATTACATGGTAGCTAATCACGTTAGCTAATAATTGAACGTCACTTATTCTTCACATTCTGCATTTAAACTTGACTTTTAGTTGTTGTGGTTTTACTCTACATTAATCCTGATATAAAAATATAATCCTGTGGATGGATATAAAAGTATTAGCCTGTGGATGTAAATCCCATTAAAACAGTTTTTCCTTCTTTTTCACTTGTTTATTCGTATTTTCAGTATCATCGCTGCTGCTGCGGGAGCCACGTCTCCATAGTTACAGTGTTATCACCATGACAACAGGTTGTTGAAGAGTGCGCTGGGCCATAATACTGAATGTAAAATTCAGTGCATGAACACACATTTATATATATTTTTTAAGTTTTTTTACAAAATAATTTCCCCCAAGACTGATTATTAGAATGAACCGACTGATTTTTTTAAAAATACTTGAAAAGCTTCACATACCCCCATTTGAGAACCACTGAACTATGACAGTGGACTCTACCCCCCCCCCCCCCCCCCCCCCCAGTGTTCATTCAAGTCACAGAACTGCTGGTAAAACATTCTTTTCCTGGTGGTGGTAAAATCAAACATACAATAGTAAGTAATAAGGGTAAACAAACTGAAGCGAATCTATTATTGACAAATCTTTCATTTTTCTGGATTTTCTGAGTCAGACACATAGTTCCAACTGTAGCACTGGTGTAGGCTTAAAATAAAATAACGTGTCTCCATCTCTCAGATTCAGATGACTTTATTGTTCCTCTAGATCAATATGTGTGTGTGTGTGTGGGGGGGGGGGGTTGTCTGTTAAAATCCTTCTTTTTCTTGGAAGTCATGGGCTCTTCTGTCTCTTCAGTGGCCTTTTCCTTTTCACAAGAAACTTTCCAAACATCTGTTTTGTACTTATTTCACTAACACCTGGATTACATCTTGGTCATTCAAGATGTAACAGAGAATCTGCTCATTTTCCAAAATAAAAGCTTGTTCAGACTCAGATAATGAATACAAAAGAAATAATTCATTCTTTATTAGGCAGCCGATGGCCCGGTACAAACTTGGGTTGGGGGTGTTAAACTCCAGGTGTTAAACTCCAGTCTTGGGGGGGGGGGGGGTGCTGTCCCAGATGTTATCTAACAATACCATCTGGGACTCTTCCACAACTCCTCCGTTTTCAAAGGAGGGTCTTATCTAAAATCCTTGCATGTGATTGGATTAAAAATCTGTCCATCATCTTGACTGACGCTGCTTCATCCACTCACGTTAAAGTCCAGCCTCTGAACCAGTTAAATACTTTTCATCAGGTATAAACACATCAACAGAAGGATGTTTATTAATAACCTGCTCTAGTACCATGTCCACCCACTAGTACCATGTCCACCCAGTGGTACCATGTCCACCCAGTGGTTCTGTAAACATGGTACTAAAGCATGGTTCTACATTTATCCTTCAGTCATGACTCAGGGCTACAGAACACTATCTGTGGATGTGCTTGTCCAGGGGGGGGTACCACAGTAACCATGGGCTTCTGCACTGGTACTATTTCTGTACCCACCAGTGGAACCATCTGATAGATCAAACTGTTGACAAACCTGGTCAGAAGAAGAAAGAAAACATCATTTATTAACAAACTCTTCCACAGTCGTCCTCTGTTCATCTGTTAATGAATGAACATGTGGAAGAAAAAACACTGGAAATAGTCCAGTCCATAGACACAACACTGGAAATAGTCCAGTCCATAAACAAAACACAGGAAATAGTCCAGTCGTCACTTCTGCTTAACGTCACACCAGACACAACCCTTCTGGGTAGTCCCACCCTGTGACACTGATCGGCTCTTTCATTTGGAAACAGTTTTGATCCCTGTGCGATGGTTCCGTGAGCGTAACGCAGCCAGATGACGTAAGTCAGGTTAGCGCTGTCCTGCATGGGTTAGATATTTCCCTCTTCCATCACAGCTGTAACCAGAGGTGTTAAAAGTACTCCCATTCTGTACTACAGTACAAGTACACCTACTGGTATACTGTTAAAAGTAGAAGTACTGATTCAACTGCTTTACTGATTTAAAAGTGTGTGTTCAGATTTCTCATATATTTGGGATATTTTATCACTTTTTAAAAATGGCTTTGGATTTTTCATCACTTTTTTGCAGGAGCTAACAGCTAACTTCTCCTGAACATTAGCATTAATGACATGAAATACGACTGATGATTATGTTTTATTCATGTTTTTTAGTCATTTTCAATCTTTCAGTTTTTAATAATTTCACACTTTTATCACAGAAACACGAAGCATCAACAGATTCAAGACGTTTCTTATGATGAGGCTCAGCTAACACTTTCCATTCACTTTCAGTCTTCTTACTAAGCTAATATAAACTACACTAACCTAAGAAAAGCTAACATAAACTACACTAACATGAGCCAACATAAACTCGACAAACCTAAGCTAAGCTAACATAAACTACACTAACCTAAGCTAAGCTAACATAAACTACACTAACCTAAGATAAGCTAACATAAACTACACTAACCTAAGATAACATAAACTACACTAACCTAAAATAAGATAACATAAACTACACTAACCTAAGCTAACATAAACTACACTAACCTAAGATAAGCTAACATAAACTACAGTAACCTAAGCTAACATAAACTACACTAACCTAAGCTAACATAAACTACACTAACCTAAGATAAGCTAACATAAACTACACTAACCTAAAATAAGCTAACATAAACTACACTAACCTAAAATAAGCTAACATAAACTACACTAACCTAAGCTAAACTGAGCAAACTAAACTACACTAAGCTAAGCTAACAAAGTACACTAACCTAAGTTAAAACTGGACTGAACAGTGATGGAAATCAAACACACACACACACACACACACACACACACACACAAATAGGGAATGTCAAATTGTCATGGGGTCAGAGGTTTTTCAGCGTCTGTTGCTGTGGTGACCGCCTCCTTGTGCCCTGTCACTGCTGTGACCTGTCGATGACATCACTTCCTCCAGGAAACTGAAAAAAAGTAAATTTAAAAAAACAGTCAAAGACCCAGTTAACTAATAATCCAAGTTACGAAAAAACCTTTACCTCAATTTTTTGTCTCTGAATCCGAAAGAAATTTTACGCAACGAAACCTAAACCCCAGAAATATAAATACAGTACTGTACGCATCGTCCCATTGGCTATGAGGGAGCTACCCATGATGCTTTTGGTGACCTTTGACCCTCATTCATCCCAGAGTTACTGTTGTTTGGTGAGTTTTTCCCAGTATGTTCATTTAAACTTCATTACAGAACGTATTCATTATTCATCATGAATCAAAGAAAGTGATTCTGATGAAAATGAAAAGAAGAAGAAAAAGTTATTAATAGAAGAGGGTTAGGGTAAAGGTTAAAGGGTAAAGGTAATGAAGTGACTGAGTTATTAATAGAAGTGAAACAAGAGATGATAAAAAAAGAAGAGGAAATAATTATGACTCTTTGTCTGATAATTTAGACTTTTTATCACACCTGAGACCTCTCAGTTAGCATGTTAGCAGTTAGCGTGTTACCAGTTAGCGTATTACCAGTTAGCATGTTAGCAGTTAGCGTGTTACCAGTTAGCATGTTAGCAGTTAGCGTGTTACCTCTTAGTGTTGTGGATGGCACTTCCTCCCAGAACAATGCGAACTCCAGGGGAACTACGGTTCAGGTTATAAATACTCAGAGCTTCTTCATATGTGGCTCCACCGATTATAAACACAATGATGTCCTGAGGCCTGAACACACACACAAACAAACACACAAACAAATAAACAGACACCAAAGTACAACGGTTTATTATTATTTTTCTATCAAGCTTTTACTCATCTGTGTCTCTCACCCGTCTTTCTGTGTCTCTCACCCGTCTTTCCGTGTCTCTCACCCGTCTTTCTGCGTCTCTCACACGTCTTTCCGCGTCTCTCACACGTCTTTCCGCGCCTCTCACACGTCTTTCCTCGTCTGTCACCCGTCTTTCCGCGTCTCTCACCCGTCTTTCCGCGTCTCTCACCCGTCTTTCCGCGTCTGTCACACGTCTTTCCGCGTCTCTCACACGTCTTTCCGCGTCTCTCACATGTCTTTCTGCGTCTCTCACGTCTTTCTGCATCTCTCACACGTCTTTCTGTGTCTCACACGTCTTTCTGCGTCTCTCACAGGTCTTTCTGCATCTCTCACACGTCTTTCTGCGTCTCACACGTCTTTCTGCGTCTCTCACAGGTCTTTCTGCGTCTCTCACACGTCTTTCTGCGTCTCTCACACGTCTTTCTGCGTCTCACACGTCTTTCTGCGTCTCTCACAGGTCTTTCTGCGTCTCTCACACGTCTTTCTGCGTCTCTCACATGTCTTTCTGCGTCTCACACGTCTTTCTGCGTCTCACACGTCTTTCCGCGTCTCTCACCCGTCTTTCCGCGTCTCTCACCCGTCTTTCCGCGTCTCTCACCCGTCTTTCCGCGTCTCTCACCCGTCTTTCCGCGTCTCTCACCCGTCTTTCCGCGTCTGTCACCCGTCTGTCCGCGTCTCTCACCCGTCTTTCCGCGTCTCTCACCCGTCTGTCCGCGTCTCTCACACGTCTTTCCGCGTCTCTCACCCGTCTGTCCGCGTCTCTCACACGTCTTTCCGCGTCTCTCACACGTCTTTCTGCGTCTCTCACACGTCTTTCTGCATCTCTCACACGTCTTTCTGCGTCTCTCACACGTCTTTCTGCGTCTCTCACGTCTTTCTGCATCTCTCACACGTCTTTCTGCATCTCTCACACGTCTTTCTGCGTCTCACACATCTTTCTGCGTCTCTCACACGTCTTTCTGCGTCTCTCACACGTCTTTCTGCGTCTCTCACAGGTCTTTCTGCGTCTCTCACACGTCTTTCTGCATCTCTCACACGTCTTTCTGCGTCTCACACATCTTTCCGCGTCTCTCACACATCTTTCCGCGTCTGTCACCCGTCTTTCCGCGTCTGTCACCCGTCTTTCCGCGTCTGTCACCCGTCTTTCCGCGTCTGTCACCCGTCTGTCCGCGTCTCTCACACGTCTTTCCGCGTCTCTCACACGTCTTTCCGCGTCTCTCACACGTCTTTCTGCGTCTCTCACACGTCTTTCTGCGTCTCACACGTCTTTCTGCGTCTCTCACAGGTCTTTCTGCGTCTCTCACACGTCTTTCTGCGTCTCTCACACGTCTTTCTGCGTCTCACACGTCTTTCTGCGTCTCTCACAGGTCTTTCTGCGTCTCTCACACGTCTTTCTGCGTCTCTCACACGTCTTTCTGCATCTCTCACACGTCTTTCTGCGTCTCACACGTCTTTCCGCGTCTCTCACACATCTTTCCGCGTCTGTCACCCGTCTTTCCGCGTCTGTCACCCGTCTTTCCGCGTCTGTCACCCGTCTTTCCGCGTCTGTCACCCGTCTGTCCGCGTCTCTCACACGTCTTTCCGCGTCTCTCACACGTCTTTCCGCGTCTCTCACACGTCTTTCTGCGTCTCTCACACGTCTTTCTGCGTCTCACACGTCTTTCTGCGTCTCTCACAGGTCTTTCTGCGTCTCTCACACGTCTTTCTGCGTCTCTCACACGTCTTTCTGCGTCTCACACGTCTTTCTGCGTCTCTCACAGGTCTTTCTGCGTCTCTCACACGTCTTTCTGCATCTCTCACACGTCTTTCTGCGTCTCTCACACGTCTTTCTGCGTCTCTCACACGTCTTTCTGCGTCTCTCACACGTCTTTCTGCGTCTCTCACACGTCTTTCTGCGTCTCTCACACGTCTTTCTGCGTCTCTCACACGTCTTTCTGCGTCTCTCACACGTCTTTCTGCGTCTCACACGTCTTTCTGCGTCTCTCACACGTCTTTCTGCGTCTCTCACACGTCTTTCTGCGTCTCTCACACGTCTTTCTGCGTCTCTCACAGGTCTTTCTGCATCTCTCACCTGTCTCTCAGTGTACTTGCTCCCAGATAAGGGAACTGACTGTCTTTCAGTCGTCCTTTAATCAGTTGATCCAGAGTTTCCTGCAGCAGCGGCTGATGTTGAGTGTAAACGTTCTCCACCCCCTGAAACACATGACATTTAAGCTAATATTACTACCCTAGCTTTAGCTTTATTTTCTGTACTAGTGCTAACATAACTAGCCTAGCTTTAGTTTCTGTACTAGTGCTAACATAACTAGCCTAGCTTTAGTTTCATATCCTGTGATAGTGTTAGCTTTAGTGTTAGCTTCACCTTCAGGCCTTTCAAGAACTGTTTGGTGATTGCGACGGCGTCCGTAGGCGTGATGAGGTCACTTCCTCTGACTCTCTTCCCTCCATACTCGACCACAGCTTGAACCATCTGACACAAAACAAACATTGATCAGGTTTATTGATCAGCTAACAGATGTTAGCTTAAACATGTCTCTACTGCAGTTGTTTGTCAAACACATGGATGTTTTTGGGGTCGTGAACCATTTTCATTTCCATCAACGTTAGAACCCAAACCTGAGCTGATATTTATAAACTAATATGTATAAACTGATACTTATAAACTAATATTTATAAACTTATATTTATAAACGTATATTTATAAAGTGATATTCATAAAATATTTATAAAGTGATATTTATAAAATAATATTATAAAGTGATATTTATAAAATATTTATATACTTATATTTATAAAGTGATATTTATATTTATATTTATAAACTGATACTTATAAAATAATATAAACTGATATTTATATACTTATATTTATAAAGAAGATATTTATAAACATATTTATGAACTGATATTTATAAAATAATATTTATGAAATATTTATAAACTTGTATTTATAAACTGATATTTATATACTTATATTTACAAAGTGATATTCATAAAATATTTATAAAGTGATATTTATAAAATAATATTTATAAAGTGATATTTATAAAATATTTATGAAGTGATATTTATAAAATAATATTTCAAAACTGATATTTATATGCATGTTACGTTCAGGTGCTCAGATAAATACGTGTTGCGTTCAGGTGCTCAGATAAATGTGTTAGATTCAGGTGCTCACATAAATGTGTGTTCAATTCAATTCAATTCAATTTTATTTATAAAGCCCTAAATCACAACAAAGTCGTCTCAGAGGGCTTTACAAAAACATAATCAACTACAGAAATACATGAAAAGTCCCAGGCATCCCCTGTCCTTAGACCCTCCTTCTCAGCAGAAAAAACTTCCAAACCCAGTGGGAAAAAGAAGAAATCTTGAGGAGAACCACATTGAAGGACAGATCCACTCCCATGGACGGACAGACTATAGATGAACGTCCATGTATAAATGCAGGAAGGGGGGGCTGGTCCAGACAGGTCCGGGGTCACAGGTCAGCACAGGCGAGATACTCCAGATCCTGTCGTCCATGGCTCCCGTGCAGACACTGTCAGGAGAGCCACCACTCCCCCCAGGGGGGGAGGGGGGGGGGGACACCAGGTGACTAGTCATGAACAGACTTGGTATGAAAGATAGGTTATAAAAATGACAGAAACAGATGTGAGAGAGAGAAAGAGAAGAAAGAACACAGTGTCTGTACTTCCCCCAGCATTCTAACTCCTAGGGCAGCCTAGACTGAACTGTGACTCATACATCATGTATACATGATATATGAGTCACATCATTTTTAACTAACCTGACCATAGTCTTTCTCAAACAGGAATGTTTTAAGCCTAATTTTAAATGTAGAGACTGTTTCTGCGTCTTTAATATTAAAGGGAAGATGATTCCATAAGACAGGGGCCTGATAACTAAAGGCTCTAGCTCCTACTGTACTTTTAGAAACCCTAGGAACTTTCAGTAAACCTGCATTCTGAGAACGAAGGGTTCTATTGGGTTGGTACGGAACCAGATCATCTTTAAGATAAGAGGGGCCCATACCATTAATGGTTTTATATGTAAGGAGGAGGATTTTAAATTTAATTCTAGACTCAACTGGAAGCCAGTGAAGGGTTGCGTTCAGGTGCTCAGATAAATGCGTGATGCGTTCAGGTGCTCAGATAAATGTGTGTTGCGTTCAGGTGCTCAGATAAATATGTGATGCGTTCAGGTGCTCAGATAAATGTGTGTTGCGTTCAGGTGCTCAGATAAATATGTGATGCGTTCAGGTGCTCAGATAAATGTGTGTTGCGTTCAGGTGCTCAGATAAATATGTGATGCGTTCAGGTGCTCAGATAAATGTGTGATGCGTTCAGGTGTTCAGATAAATGTGTGATGCGTTCAGGTGCTCAGATAAATGTGTTAGATTCAGGTGCTCAGATAAATGTCTGTTGCGTTCAGGTGCTCAGATAAATGTGTGATGCGTTCAGTTGCTCAGATAAATGTGTGATGCATTCAGGTGCTCAGATAAATATGTGATGCGTTCAGGTGCTCAGATAAATGTGTGTTGCGTTCAGGTGCTCAGATAAATGTGTGATGCGTTCAGTTGCTCAGATAAATGCGTGATGCGTTCAGGTGCTCAGATAAATGTGTGTTGCGTTCAGGTGCTCAGATAAATATGTGATGCGTTCAGGTGCTCAGATAAATGTGTGTTGCGTTCAGGTGCTCAGATAAATATGTGATGCGTTCAGGTGCTCAGATAAATGTGTGTTGCGTTCAGGTGCTCAGATAAATATGTGATGCGTTCAGGTGCTCAGATAAATGTGTGATGTGTTCAGATAAATGTGTGATGCGTTCAGGTGCTCAGATAAATGTGTTAGATTCAGGTGCTCAGATAAATGTCTGTTGCGTTCAGGTGCTCAGATAAATGTGTGATGCGTTCAGTTGCTCAGATAAATGTGTGATGCATTCAGGTGCTCAGATAAATATGTGATGCGTTCAGGTGCTCAGATAAATGTGTGTTGCGTTCAGGTGCTCAGATAAATGTGTGATGCGTTCAGTTGCTCAGATAAATGTGTGATGCATTCAGGTGCTCAGATAAATATGTGATGCGTTCAGGTGCTCAGATAAATGTGTGATGCATTCAGGTGCTCAGATAAATATGTGATGCGTTCAGGTGCTCAGATAAATGTGTGTTGCGTTCAGGTGCTCAGATAAATATGTGATGCGTTCAGGTGCTCAGATAAATGTGTGATGCGTTCAGGTGCTCAGATAAATGTGTGATGCGTTCAGGTGCTCAGATAAATGTGTGATGCGTTCAGTGCTCAGATAAATATGTGATGCGTTCAGGTGCTCAGATAAATGTGTGATGCGTTCAGGTGCTCAGATAAATGTGTGATGCGTTCAGGTGCTCAGATAAATGTGTGATGCGTTCAGGTGCTCAGATAAATGTGTGATGCGTTCAGTGCTCAGATAAATATGTGATGCGTTCAGGTGCTCAGATAAATGTGTGTTGCGTTCAGGTGCTCAGATAAATATGTGATGCGTTCAGGTGCTCAGATAAATATGTGATGCGTTCAGTGCTCAGATAAATGTGTGTTGCGTTCAGGTGCTCAGATAAATATGTGTTGCGTTCAGGTGCTCACTCTGCGGTGGCGTTCAGACACTCCTCGGCGGCTCAGCTCGTCCATCAGTGACGGCAGGATGCTGCTGCTGTGGCGTTCGTACCTCAGAGCGTAAAGCATCACCAGGCGAACGGCGTCCAACTCACTGAGGCGTGTGTTCTGAAGCAGACGACGCACATTCTGAGGAGAAACAGAGGTTAAAGGTCAAGTGTGGAACTGTAGCCCAGAGGTTAAAATTAATTGGATTATTGACTTTTTGTCTCATAATTTTGATTTTTTATTATTATTTTTAACTATAGTCTAAAGCAGGGTTCCCCAATTAGATTTCATCAAGGGCCAAATTCTGACCTGTGCACCAAGCCGAGGCCACAGCACCTGTGGGGCACACGGCGGCAGGGAGGGGGGCACCACAACAGCCCCACTCTAGTAACAGTACAGATAATAATGTTGAATCTGCACTTCTAGTGCATTATAACATTATTAGTTGTTCCTGGGATTCAGTAATACTATTTTTTGTCAAGGGTTCTTTTGACTTCAGTGGTTTTTCATTTATTTTCACTCAAATCCAAAACCAGCAGTGATGAGGACTGCACAGTTTTTCCAGTGAAAAAGTACCAACAAAAAAAACAGGAAAAAGAAAAAATTGTTACAAGAGATCTGAAAACACAATAAAATAAAGTGGGTCTCTTTTACCATTCAGCATTAAAAAAAAAAGATGGTTTCAGTCACACCCTTAGGTCGTATTCACATACTAAAGTCCGGACCAAGGTTCGGACCAGAACCTTTTTTTTGCCTTTTCACACTGTACTTATAATCCAGACTTTATTTACAGTCTTCATTCACACTGTATTGAATCAAATGGACCAACGGACTTTAGAACGTTATGTCGTCAATGCGTGTACAGCGTGCGTCTCTCTTGCAGGAAATGGACCCAGTTACTAGTTTTATGAGTCTTTTCTAATTCAGTCTTTATAGAATCATCCGACCACATTTCAATTAAATACCTGCTTTCCTCGTCTCCCCATTTATTGACGTGACTCATGCTTGGACGGTGACTAGATTCCGCGCACGTGACTGTGACGTAATTGGTCCGAAAGTCCGGACTTTCCTAAACAGACATTTCACACTGTGCACCAGCAAACCTTGGTCCGGACCGAGACTACCTCCTCAGCTCGGACCAAAGACTCGGTCTTTAGTCCAGACCAAGGTTCGGGGGAGGTTTCACACTTGTCAAGGTTCAAGGTTCAAGGTTCTTTATTCGTCACATGCACCGGAAATACAAAGTAAAACCATGCAGTGAAATTAAAAGGGGAAACACTGTGCACGACTGCTAAGACAACACAATACAATACAATACAATACAGCGCAATAATAAAAGTGCAATGAGTGCAATACTGAGTACTTAAAAGATGTAAAAATGCATTAATATAAATATGTATCTTAAATGAATAAGATAAGTAGATGTATAAATAGATAAAAACAACTAGCTGTTTAAAAGGCGGACCGCCATTGGGAAGAAGCTACTCCTCAGTCTCTCTGTTTTGGCCTTGAGGCTGCGGAGGCACCTGCCCGACCTCAGCATCGTAAAGAGACCAGCATTGGGGTGGGAAGCGTCCTGCATAATCCTCAGAGCTCTCGACCTCACCCTCTTGGTGTGGATGTCTTGCAGGGAGGGGAGGGAGGCTCTGATGATGCGCTCGGCTGAGCGCACGACCCTCTGTAGGGCGAGTTGGTCTCGGACGGTGCAATTTCCAATAATTTGTCAATAAAGTTCGAACTTTCCTGGAAAGTCCGAAAGTCCGGATTTTCTGAGTGCCGTGTGAATACGCCCTTACTTTAACGTCAAATTCAAATCTGTTTAAATCTACAGAATTTATCTCCAACTGCACCCCCCACTCTACTGGGAAACACTCCCCTTTATTTACCCCTAAGCTCCACCCATGGACATAACAATGACCACATTATTTCATTAACAATCTACAATATTTACATGGAACAAACATTAAACTGAAATCATATTAACTCATATAAACAATGGCACCAATTATCCTCCATACATAAACACAAACTGAAGAAAAACCCACAACAATGAATGAATGTCTGTCCTGTAGTCAATGGTCCACAACCTTTTTATTACTGCGAACCCGTCAACGTTTGACAATTTTACCACGGACCGGGGCAGTTATGTTGATTGTTTATGTGGGTCAGAGCGGGTCTGGTCTGTGGGAATCACCTGTCAAGACAAATCCATATTTCCAGTCCAGTTGGAGGCTCTGCTTCTGTCTCTTCAGTCACCTTTTCCTCTACGAAAAGAGACGTTCCAAACACATCTGTTTTTACTTCCTTTACCAACATGTGGGTTACATTTATGACATTCAAGTAACACATGGAACTGACAGAGTCTGGTCATTTTTCAAAATAAAAGATTGATAAATACAAGAGAAATAATGAACAAATTAAGTAATTATTAGGCGGTCTGCGGCCCAGTACCAAGTGATCCACGGACCGGCCCGGGGGTTGGGGACCACTGCTGGAGTCAACGGTTTGATGATGTGTTCAATGAAGCCTGTGAATTATGAGGATATAACAGTGGTCCGGTTCTGCAGCGTGTGTGTGTGTGTGTGTGTGTGTGTGTGTGTGTGTGTGCCTCCAGATGCCCACCACATGGGGAAATGGCTGAGTAGTGATGACAATGTCCAGTTTAAACATGTGTCGCAGGAGAGCCGCGCTTCACACACTCCAAAAAAGACGAGAAAAAAGAAGAACACACACGGGGCAGAGATGACGGCGCGCTTATGTCGCAACGTTACAATATTTTTTAAAAATTATCTTTTTGCTCACAAGTTGGAGTGGGCCAGTCTGTGTCCTCTTGCGGGCCACTTCCAGCCCACGGGCTGCCTATTGGGGATACCGGGTCTAGAGGTTAAAGGTCAAGTCTCCCTCTGTTTTTATGTATTTTGTGGCTGGAGGCGGGGTTAACATGTGTGGGGGCGGGACTTACCTGCTGGGCGTTGGAGTGGTCGTTCTGACAGGCCAGTTCTTGCTCCACCTCTGACACCTCCATCAGCTGACGCTCCGACACCAGGCGCGACAGTTCCCCCACCACCGTCACGTGTTTGGACACGGTGCCCGACATTTTCTTAAACTGAGGATAATTATCTACGAACGCCTGGCGACAAACAGCACATTTATATTTCTGGTTAATCCACAATAAATATAGATTATTTACATTGTTCTGTTAAAGAAGAATTGACTTTTATTGTGAAGGAAACGGGAAGTGTTTCCTTCACTTACCTTCATATCAGAGATGGACTCCAGCTTCTGCTGTTCTTTGGGCTTTTTCTTCTGGAAATCTTCCATCAGGTTCTTGATGTTTGTGCCAATTTCACCAAAGTTCAGGTAGAGATTCTTCAAAAAAAGAAAAACACATGGACAAGGAAACACAATAATGGAAGAATTTATTCACAATGTCTAAAAGTTTACACTGAACTCCACGTAATATTAATGTAAATTATGTTATTGGATTTTATTACATTATTGGATAAAGTTAAAGTTTATAGTGTTTTCATTATCTGCTTCAGCAAGTTTGTTTGTTTACAGTAAAACAGCTGTTGTGTTCTTACGTTAGCATAGAACTCGTCGTTCTCCGCAGACAGAACCACTTCCCTCAGGTCTTTGCTAACTCCTGGAACTCTGGAAAGGTCGATGCGGTTGTTGTTGAGGCCCAGCAACTCGTGCACCATTGCCTGGTACGTCCACTGGTGGTCAGAGGTCAGAGGTCAGCTGAGGGCCAAGCCCAGCCCTGTGATTGGCTGGCCTTTCATGTTGCATTGGATCTACATTAGCTTAGCTTAGCTTTAAACCCTGAGCTATGGCCATGGCCACTTTACAAATACACATAAAACTACAGCTATGACCATGCCCACTTTACAAAAAGACAAAAACACAAACTCCAGCTCACATGATGAACATGTTTAAAGGGACAGTTCATTTGTTAACACTAGCCTTAGGCTAATGCTAGCCTGAGCAGGGGCGTGATGGCATTAACGTTAGAATATGATGCCAGCCTAGTATTGCTCGTGTTAGCATCACCTGGTTGAGCAGGCGTGTGATGGCATTAGCATTAGCATCACCTGGTTAAGCAAGGGTGTGATGGTGTTAGCATCACCTGGTTGAGCAGGGGTGTGATGGCGTTAGCATGAGCATCACCTGCTTCAGCAGGGGTGTGATGGCATTAGGATCACAAAATTGAGCAGGGGTGTGATGGCGTTAGCATTAACATCACTTGGTTGAGCAGGGTTGTGATGGCGTTAGCATATGACACCAGCGTACTGTTGCTAGCGTTAGCATATGACACAACCCTAGTGTTGCTAGCGTTAGCATCACCTGGTGGAGCAGGAGTGTGATGGCGTTAGCGTCACCTGGTTGAGCAGGAGTGTGGTAGCGTTAGCGTCACCTGGTTGAGCATGGGTGTGATGGTATTAGCGTTAGCGTCACCTGGTTGAGCAGGGGTGTGATGGCGTTAGCATGAGCATCACCTGCTTCAGCAGGGGTGTGATGGCATTAGGATCACAAAATTGAGCAGGGGTGTGATGGCGTTAGCATTAACATCACTTGGTTGAGCAGGGTTGTGATGGCGTTAGCATATGACACCAGCGTACTGTTGCTAGTGTTAGCATATGACACAACCCTAGTGTTGCTAGCGTTAGCATCACCTGGTGGAGCAGGAGTGTGATGGCGTTAGCGTCACCTGGTTGAGCAGGAGTGTGGTAGCGTTAGCGTCACCTGGTTGAGCATGGGTGTGATGGTATTAGCGTTAGCGTCACCTGGTTGAGCAGGGGTGTGATGGCGTTAGCATCACCTGGTTGAGCAGGGGTGTGACGGCGTTAGCGTTAGCATCACCTGGTTGAGCAGGGGTGTGATGGCGTCATCACTGCGGTCCAGGATCAGCAGCAGAGGAGGAACCTCAGTCTTCCTGAAGTCGAACAGCTCGTACTCTTTAGTGATGATTTGCTGCAGGACAGACAGATGGACACATGCGCTTAAAGGAAAGAAGGAGTGTTAGTGCCTGCTATGAATGGTTTGTGTGTTGTCATGGAAACCTTGACGCTCTCGGCCAGCCGTTTGGACATCTCTGACGACAGCTGGTAGCGGATCATCGGACATTTCTTCAGTGCCAGAAGAACAGACGTCAAACCCTGCGTACAGCGAGACAACATGGCTGCCTCCCAGCTCCGCCCCTAAAAATACAAACATTTAAACGTTTTTATTTGTTTTACTGAATATTTTAGTCATTGTTTTTATTTTATTGAATATTATGTTATTTTCTAGGATGCTTTTGCAATCAGTTTATAGTTGAACTCACCCTGGAAATTCCCTGAAGGTTCAGAGAAAACAGGTGAGGATTCACAGCGATGAAGTCCCCATAAAACTCCTGCAAATACACACACACACACAAATTTCCATGTCTCATGAAGACTAAGTTTATAATCAAATAGTCATTGGGTAGTGAGTGTAAACATATTTAAAAAAAATAAAATAAAAAAAAATCTAAAATAATGATGAAAAGTTGAAAATTAAGTAAAATAAAAAAGTAAATAAATTACAAAAATGTCAATGATAAATTACAAAATAATAATCATAGAAAAATAAAACAAAAAAAATTATATATATATATATATATATATAAAAATGTTCCCCTCGCCCCACCTGGGCGGTGTCTCCTTCAGACTCGGGTCCTCTACCAGAGGTCTGGGAGCCTGAGGGTTCTGCGCAGGATCTTAGCTGTTCCTAACAATGTTCTCTTTTGGACACAGATCTCTGATGTTGTTCCTGGTATCTGCTGGAGACATTGTCCCAGCTTGGGGGTCACTGCCCCTAGTGCCCCCATCACTACTGGTACCACTGTTGCCTTCACACTCCACATTTTCTCTAACTCCTCTTTCAGCCCTTGGTATTTCTCTTCTCTTCTCATGTTCTTTCTTTCTCATGTTGCTATCACTGGGGACTGCTACATCTATCACCACCACTGTCTTCTCATGTTTATCCACCACCACTATGTCAGGCTGATTGGCCATCACCATCTGGTCTGGATCTGGAAGTCCCACAGGATCTTGGCCTGTTTGTTCTCTGTTACCTTTGGGGGGGTTCTCCCATCTTGACCCTGGGACCTCCAGTCCATACTCTTTACAGATGTTCCTGTACAGTATGTCCTCTACCTGGTTATGCCTCTCCATGTATGCCTTACCTGCCACCATCTTACACCCTGCTGTGATGTGCTGGACTGTCTCAGGGGCTTCTCTACACAGCCTACACCTGGGGTCCTGTCTGATGTGGTAGACCCCGGCCTCTATTGCTCTGGTGTTCAGGGCTTGTTCTTGTGCAGCCATGAGTAGTGTCTCTGTGCTGTCCTTTAGTCCAGCCTTTTCCAGCCACTGGTATGTCTTTTCCATATCAGCCACTTCTTCAATTTGCCGATGGTACACGCCATGCAAGGGTTTGTCCTTCCATGATAGCCCCTCTGGTTCCTCGACTTTAGTGGGCTTTTGTTGCCTGAGGCATTCACTTAGCAGTTGGTCATTGGGGGCCATTTTCTTGATGTATTCCTGGAGGTTCACCGTTTCCTCCTGGACAGTAGTTCTGACACTTACTAGTCCTCGGCCCCCTTCCTTTCGCTTAGTGTACAGCCTCAGGACACTGGACTTGGGGTGGAACCCTCCATGCATGGTAAGGAGTTTCCTTGTCTTGATATCAGTGGCTTGTATCTCTTCCAGTGGCCAGGATATTATCCCAGCTGGGTATCTGATTACTGGCAGGGCATAGGTGTTAATGGCCTGGATCTTATTTTTGCCGTTCAGCTGACTTTTCAGGACCTGTCTTACCCTCTGTAGGTATTTGGCTGTGGCTGACTTCCGAGCTGCCTCCTCATGATTACCATTTGTCTGTGGGATCCCCAGGTATTTGTAACTTTCCTGCACATCTGTGATGTTCCCTTCAGGTAGGTCAACCCCTTCAGTTGTGATCACCTTTCCTCTTCTAGATATCATCCGCCCACATTTATCTAGTCCCAATGACATCCCAATGTCTTTGCTGTAGATCCGGGTGAGGTGAATTAGGGAATCAATGTCACGCTCATTCTTGGCATACAGCTTGATGTCATCCATGTAGAGGAGGTGGTTGATGGATGTTCCACTTCGGAACTGGTATCCGAAGCCACTCTTTGAGATGATCTGGCTGAGGGGGTTTAGGTCTATGCAGAACAGCAGGGGGGACAGAGCATCTCCTTGGTAAATGCCACATCTGATGCTCACTTGTGCAATTGGCTTTGAGTTGGCCTCCAGAGTCGTCTTCCACAGCCTCATTGAGTTCTGGATGAACTCTCTTAGTATCCTGTTGATGTTCTACAGTTTTAAGCATTCCAGTATCCATGTATGTGGCATTGAGTCATAGGCTTTCTTGTAGTCAATCCAGGCAGTGCACAGGTTGGTGTTCCTCGTCTTGCAATCTCAGGCAATTGCCCTGTCAACCAGTAGCTGGTGATTGGCTCCCCTGATGTTGTTGCCTATTCCTTTCTGTGCTCTGCTCATGTATTGCTCCATGTGTCTACTCATCTTAGTCGCTATGATGCCTGATAGAAGCTTCCATGTGGTGCTGAGGCAGGTTATAGGCCGGTAGTTAGATGGTATTGTTCCCTTCTGGGGGTCCTTCTTTATGAGGACTGTCCGGCCCTGGGTTAGCCACTCTGGGTGGTTTCCCGATATTAGCAGCTGGTTTATCTGTGCTGCTAGGCGTTCATGGAGTGCTGTCAGTTTCTTAAGCCAGTAGGCATGAATCATGTCGGGCCCTGGTGCTGTCCAGCTCTTCATTTTGGACACTCTGGTTTGGATGTCTGCTAGTGTGATGACTACTGGGTCTTGTTCTGGGAGTTGGCTGTGCTCTGCCTGTAAGTCTGTCAGCCATTGGGCATTGGTGTTATGTGTTCCCTCCTTCTCCCAGATCCTCTTCCAGTATTACTCAGTCTCAGCCCTAGGTGGGTCCGTTGTCACCTTGTCCCCCTGCCATTGAGAGTAGACCTTAGTTGGGTTGGTGGAGAACATCTGGTTTATTCTCCTGGCCTCTACCTCTCTTGTGTATCTCTTTAGGCGGGTAGCTAGTGCTGTGAGCCTTTGCTTAGCAGTCTCCAGTGCCTCAGCTGTGGACAGTTTGTTGTATTTGTTGGGTAGTTCTTTCCTCAGATTCACACCTCTGCTTAGTTCTGTTAGAACACTGACTTCTCTCTGCGCTGCCATGATTTATTTTTGCCTCTAGCCTTCTCCTCCATGGGGCAACCTTCTGGCTGCTCTGGCTGTTTATCTTGTAGCCAAGCATCTCTAGGATTACGGTTGCTGCTGCATCTCAGTGATGGTAGTGGTAGGGACAGTTTGCAGTGCAGTGTTCAGGTCCTCCAGTAGAGACTGGTCTGGTACTTTGTTCTTTAGCCTTGGCAAGCAGGTAGTTGTGTTCCCCCAGGATTTCATGATTCTCTTTCTCAGGTCAGCTGCCCTTGTGTTTAGTCTTTCTGGGGCTTGGTACCCAATCTCGATATTTTGGGGTGGTGGTGAAACCACCCCCAAGCTGACCTGTCATCCTGGCTCCCCCTTGCCGTAGCATCTTTGTACCGTGGATGAGGTACAACGCTGTACCTCATCGATCTCTAGCTGTGATAGCAACCTTTTATTGCGGATATTCGAACACTGAGCTAGGAGCTGTTTCTTAGTCAGTGAGGATGTGGGGTTTCGAAGCAACCATTTCTCCCACATCCTCTGCATGTACCTTCTCTCACTGGGGTTACTCCCGTAGTAACACTCCATCAGTACCATGTTCTCTGCCCTGCTCCATGAATGTCTTGTTCCAGTAGCCAATTTAACATCAGGGTGTCCTGGTTCCTCAACCCCTAACGCGGACCTTGTTGTCCTGGGCGCCGTCCGAGCCGGTATGACTCTATTTATTGTATCGCTCATCGTGAGGTATAGACATGTATAGCGTAAAGTGCCTTGCCTAAGGGCACACCTGGGATTTGAACCAGCAACCTTCTGCACCAAAGTCAGTGTAGACCACTAAGCTATCCAGTCACTATATATATATATATATATATATATATATATATATATATACATACATACATACACACACTGTATATACAGACAGTCGTCCTCAAAATGATTCACACATTTTCCACTTTTTGTTTTTATCATAAAAATAATGAGTTGTATCCAGTTTGTTTCTGACCTGTATGGGAAACACAAGTGAAGGAAAAATTACTTATGATATTTGAAGAAATAAAATATTTCAGGAATATTTTATTTGAACCTAGGGTTATTCAGTCCAATGTCTTTCATTAATACAGTAGTTTTTGTTCTGGATAATGGTTCCTCTAAATGTCCAGTCTGTCAGGATGTTAATATAATTTTCCTTTTTCTTGATGATCTGGATCTGGATGATGTTCTCAGAACCAGTAGCAGAAAAAACAACTCATTAGCATTATGCTAACACCACCATGGTGATGGTTGGACAGTGTTCTTCAGTTTACATATTTCTTCTTGTTTCCATGGTGATGGTTGGTGGGTGGACACACTTACGAGGGAGTGGTGGTTCTGTCCTTTTGATGCTAGGACGACACAGGTACGGCTCAATGAATGAGGGTCAAAGGTCACCAAAAGCATCATGGGTAGCTCCCTCATTGCCAATGGGATGATCCGCACAGTAATGTTCATAGTGTTTATGTCTCAGAGGTTTATGTTTTTCTTTCATAAACAGAATTTTCTTTTGTATTCAGAGACGAAAAATTGAGGCAAAGGTTTTTCGTCACTTGGATTATTGGTTAACTGGGTCTGTGGTCAGTAGAGGAACCACTGTATATATGATGGTGCGTTCAGGTGCAGTGGGACTCACCTGAACTTCTGCCACCACTTCCTGTTCATCAGCTTCTGCCAGAGCTTTAATTTCACTTTTACTGATGACGTTACTGAAATCTGGAACAAACAACAACAGCAGGTCTTTACCTCACGCGGTTCAGGTCCGGACCAGAACACGCAGTTCAGGTCCAGACCAGAACAGGCGGTGGGCCAGGGGGGCCATGGCCCAGGTAACTTTTGTGCTCTGACTTGATTAAAAGCTGAAAAAATAAGTTGTATCCGTGTTTTTAGATACAGCAAATATTATTATAATTCTAAACATTATTGTTATTTTCATTAAACATTGTTATTATTATAAACATTATTATTTTTTAACTAATGAATTAATGACTTATGTAATAATGTATATATTTATTTACTGTTGGTACTTTTACTCGTCCACAGTATTTGTTCTTACAGATGAAGTACACGCTGTACTTCGGTCTCCTCAGTTCCTGGATCAGATGTTCAACATTCTCCTGCACAAACAAACAAACAGTCCTTTATATTAGTCAATCATCACAATTAATCTCATTAAACATTTGAACATAATTCACTGGAACATTTGTTTACAGGTGTGTAAACAGTTGATTACGGTTGTTTACCTTAGTGGGCCTCAGGTAAACGATGGCCTTCAGGTGTTTCATAAACTCTCTGTTCATGGAGTCGATGCGTTCGAACAAATAAACTTCCTTCTGCAGAATCTGAGACTGAGTGTAAACAACACTGACTATACTGGTCTGAAAAACAAACAAACAAACAATGAGTGTAAACAACACTGACTATACTGGTCTGAAAAACAAACAAACAAACAATGAGTGTAAACAACACTGACTATACTGGTCTGAAAAACAAATAAACAATGAGTGTAAACAACACTGACTATACTGGTCTGAAAAACAAACAAACAAACAATGAGTGTAAACAACACTGACTATACTGGTCTGAAAAACAAACAAACAAACAATGAGTGTAAACAACACTGACTATACTGGTCTGAAAAACAAATAAACAATGAGTGTAAACAACACTGACTATACTGGTCTGAAAAACAAATAAACAATGAGCGTAAACAACACTGACTATACTGGTCTGAAAAAAAAAACAATATCCATTTGTCCTGAACAGAAAATCTTCATAATCATTTATAGTTTTACTTTTTGCTTCACACAATCAGATGTATATAATCAACTATAAGTTGATTTATAGTAACTTTACATAACTTTACATTCATTTAAATATTTAATAAATATAATAATTTCTCCACATCAGGAAAATCTGGATTAATTTATTACAATAAAATATTATTATATTTATTCTAAATGTTAATTTATTCAGATAATGTTCTGTATTTTATTATTACACTACTTTTATTCATCATAATTTTTTTTTGATCCAGATGTGGAATATTAACTCGCTCAAATATTAACTCAGATATTAACTCAGAGAGGATATTTTAATATTCAGTGATGTACAAATGAACCGTGCCTGACACCAACAGGAATACTGTTCCATAGTCCTGCTGTTTTTACCCAGAATGCACTTTGGCCAAAGGTAGAATGCCTAAACACACATCTACAGATGCTCTTGTCGTCCTTGTGGTACTTGTGGGTCGACACAAACTCACAAAGTGCTTAAGGGGAGGTGGAGCAAGATCATTAAAATTTTTAAAAATAAACAGCAATTGCAAATCAAATAATTAAATAAACCATACTTGAATTGAACAAAACAGTTTGCTTTGGATTTACGGAGCATGCTTATTACTTTATTCCTTAATCCTTTACATATCCTCTGTAATTTACTTTTTATAGCAGTTTTAAGTGCATGATCCCTTTTCCTCATAAGGCTCTATAATTTGTCATTTAACCAGGGTGCCAGGGTGCCAGGGTACCAGGGTACCAGGGTACCAGGGTACCAGGGTGCCAGGGTACCAGGGTGCCAGGGTACCAGGGTACCAGGGTATGTCCATGTGTACAATTCCTCATGAATTTAGCTTTCACACCTCCAATGTTGTTAAAAAAGTGTACACTTATCATTTAAATGTCCATAATCATTTCTAAAATCCTCAAACAAATGCATGTTCTTTGGTAGTTCCTATCATGTGTCTGTAGTTCTTACCGTGTGTCTGTAGTTCCTATCATGTGTCTGTAGTTCTTACCGTGTGTCTGTAGTTCTTACCGTGTGTCTGTAGTTCTTACCCGCGTGTCTGTAGTTCTTACCGCGTGTCTGTAGTTCTTATCGCGTGTCTGTAGTTCTTTCCGTGTGTCTGTAGTTCTTACCGTGTGTCTGTAATTCTTATCGTGTGTCTGTAGTTCTTACCGTGTGTCTGTAGTTCTTACCGTGTGTCTGTAGTTCTTACCGTGTGTCTGTAGTTCTTATCGTGTGTCTGTAGTTCTTACCGTGTGTCTGTAGTTCTTACCGTGTGTCTGTAGTTCTTACCGTGTGTCTGTAGTTCTTACCGTGTGTCTGTAATTCTTATCGTGTGTCTGTAGTTCTTACCGTGTGTCTGTAATTCTTACCGTGTGTCTGTAGTTCTTACCGTGTGTCTGTAGTTCTTACCGTGTGTCTGTAGTTCTTACCGTGTGTCTGTAATTCTTATCGTGTGTCTGTAGTTCTTACTGTGTGTCTGTAGTTCTTACCGTGTGTCTGTAGTTCTTACCGTGTGTCTGTAGTTCTTACCGTGTGTCTGTAATTCTTATCGTGTGTCTGTAGTTCTTACCGTGTGTCTGTAGTTCTTATCGTGTGTCTGTAGTTCTTATCGTGTGTCTGTAGTTCTTACCGTGTGTCTGTAGTTCTAATCGTGTGTCTGTAGTTCTTATCGTGTGTCTGTAGTTCTTATCGTGTGTCTGTAGTTCTTATCGTGTGTCTGTAGTTCTTATCGTGTGTCTGTAGTTCTTATCGTGTGTCTGTAGTTCTTATCGTGTGTCTGTAGTTCTTACCGTGTGTCTGTAGTTCTTACCGTGTGTCTGTAGTTCTTACCGTGTGTCTGTAGTTCTTATCGTGTGTCTGTAGTTCTTACCGTGTGTCTGTAGTTCTAATCGTGTGTCTGTAGTTCTTATCGTGTGTCTGTAGTTCTTACCGTGTGTCTGTAGTTCTTATCGTGTGTCTGTAGTTCTTATCGTGTGTCTGTAGTTCTTATCGTGTGTCTGTAGTTCTTACCGTGTGTCTGTAGTTCTTATCGTGTGTCTGTAGTTCTTATCGTGTGTCTGTAGTTCTTATCGTGTGTCTGTAGTTCTTATCGTGTGTCTGTAGTTCTTATCGTGTGTCTGTAGTTCTTATCGTGTGTCTGTAGTTCTTACCGTGTGTCTGTAGTTCTTATCGTGTGTCTGTAGTTCTTATCGTGTGTCTGTAGTTCTTACCGTGTGTCTGTAGTTCTAATCGTGTGTCTGTAGTTCTTATCGTGTGTCTGTAGTTCTTACCGTGTGTCTGTAGTTCTTATCGTGTGTCTGTAGTTCTTATCGTGTGTCTGTAGTTCTTACCGTGTGTCTGTAGTTCTTACCGTGTGTCTGTAGTTCTTACCGTGTGTCTGTAGTTCTTATCGTGTGTCTGTAGTTCTTACCGTGTGTCTGTAGTTCTAATCGTGTGTCTGTAGTTCTAATCGTGTGTCTGTAGTTCTTATCGTGTGTCTGTAGTTCTTACCGTGTGTCTGTAGTTCTTACCGTGTGTCTGTAGTTCTTACCGTGTGTCTGTAGTTCTTACCGTGTGTCTGTAGTTCTTACCGTGTGTCTGTAGTTCTTACCGTGTCTCGGTCCATCAGCAGAACCTTCATCCCGGGTCCACTGTTCTCTATCATCTTCGACACGTACTGTTTCACGGCGAGAGTCACGTTCATTTTGAGGAACTACAGCCGCAGAGACTCACGGGAAACAGAGAAAAGACTCTTTAATCCACTGCAGACTTTTGTCCTACTCTGTTTTGTTCCTTATTTCCGTTTGTTTTGGACAAAACCGGTTGTGGTTCGAATCCAAAAACCAAAACACTGCAGCTCAGGAACAGACGCACTTACTTCCGGGTTGGTGACGTCACGACGCTTCAGCACGACACAACGTCCTGTCTGTCTGTCTTTATGTCTGTCTGTTTGCCTGCCTTCTTTCTTTCTTTCTTAATTTCAGACGTAAAGTACAAAAGTACAACTTCTCAATTGTAATAAAATAACAAGTAAAATTGAATGTTTTGCTTTGGTGAAATAATTCTGATTTAAGCAGGAAAGAACATTATCCAAAAATGAAATCCTTTAAATGTGAGTTAGTGTGTTATGTATTTTATTGGGTCATGGTAATGAGTTTAGTGGGTATGGACACAACATTTAGGAGCAATTCAAAAGTCATAAATAAGAGATAATTATGAATTTTAAAAAATCTAAATTGTGAGATAAGAAATTATTATATATTTCAATTCAATTTTATTTATAAAGCCCCAAACCATAACAAAGTTGTCTCAGGGTTTTACAGAAACACAATCAACTACAGAAATAGATAAAAGGTCCCAAACATCCCCTGTCCTCAGACCCTCTCCCGGTTCTAAGACCCTCCCCCTGTCCTCAGACCCTCCCCCTGTCCTTAGACCCTCCTTCTCTGCAAGAAAAAAATCCAAAACCCAGTGGGAAAAAAAGAAATGTTGAGGAGAACCAAACTGAAGGACAGATTCACTCCCATGGACGGACAGACTATAGATGAACGTCCATTTATAAATGAAGGAGGGGGGGGGCTGGTACAGACACCAGACAGTGAGGGAGGATGTCACAGGTCAGCACAGGTCACAAGCGTGTCACCACAGATCCTGTCGTCCATGGCTCCCGACATGGACACTGCTGAGAGAGCTGCAAGTCCCCACAGAGGGGAGAGTGGGGAAAGGGGACACTGGGGGGGCTGGACATGAACAGACTTGGTATGAAAGATAGGTTATAAAAATGACAAAAACAGAGAGAGAAAGAGAGAAAGAAAAATAACTCAGTGTCTGATCTTCCCCCATCATTCTATCTCCTAGTGCAGCTTAGACTGAACTGTGACTTCAGTCTGTTTTTAACTAACCTGACCATAGTTTTTATCAAACACGAATGTTTTCAACCTAATTTTAAATGTAGAGACTGTGTCGACCTCTTTAATATTAAAGGGAAGATGATTCCATAAGACAGTAACCATGGTAACTAAAGGCTCTAGCTCCTACTGTACTTTTAGAAACCCTTGGAACTTTCAATAAACCTGCATTCTGAGAACAAAGGGTTCTATTGGGCTGGTACGGAACCAGATCATCTTTAAGATAAGAGGGGCCCATACCATTAACCCCTGACCTCTGACCCCTAACCCATACCATTAAGGTTTTATATGTAAGGAGGAGGATTTTAAATTTAATTCTAAACTCAACTGGAAGCCAGTGAAGGGTTTGGAGCACAGGGGTGAAAGGGTTAGGGGTCAGGGGTCAGGGTTTGGAGCACAGGGGTGATAGGGTTAGGGGTCATTTTTAGACAGAATATTCCTAATTTTGGCTAATGTTGCGCAGGTGAAAGAAGGCTGTTCTGCATGTTTTGTTAATGTGCCCTGACCTCTGACCTCTGACCCCTGACCCTTTGAATGAAAGATGTGGATCAAATAAAACTCTACACTTAAGTTGTCTACAGTAACTATGTGGTCAGGTAGGGAGTCTCTCGCATTTTTAGGACCAATTATAACGACTTCAGTTTTTTCAGGGTTCAATAAAAGATAATTGTCACTCATCCAAGTCTTTATGTCTTGGACACATGTACTTAGTTTATCTATTTGTCTGGTCTGATCAGGTTTAATCGATAAATATAGCTGTGTGTCATCCGCATAACAATGAAAATTAATGCTATGATTTGTAATGATGTTACCTAAAGGGAGCATATATAGTGTAAACAAAATAGGCCCAAGGACTGACCCTTGAGGAACGCCATAATTAACTCTGGAGGACTGCGATGATTGTTGATTAACGTTAACAAATTGTTATGGATTAGATAAATATGATTTAAAGCAGCAGAGGGCTGCTCCTCTAATACCTATATCACATTCTAATCTGTGCACTAAGATACTGTGGTCAATGGTGTCAAAGGCTGCACTAAGGTCTAATAACACCAGGACCCATATTAATCCCATGTCAGCGGCTAATAATAAGTCATTAGTAACTTTAACTAACGCCGTTTCAGTGCTATGATGGGCACGAAAGCCAGACTGAAACTGTTCAAATAAACTATTATCCTGCAGGAATTGGCACAGCTGTTTAACTATTACTAGTTCTAAAACTTAGTCAGTCACAATTTCTGATTTATGACTTTCATACTGTCACATCTGTTTAGTTTTAAAAAGTAATGAGTCTATTCTGAGAATGTAAAGAGTATAAAGTACATATATTTATATAAATGTAAAGAGTATAAAGTACATATATTTATATAAATGTAAAGAGTATAAAGTACATATATTTATATAAATGTAAAGAGTATAAAGTACATATATTTATATAAATGTAAAGAGTATAAAGTACATATATTTATATAAATGTAAAGAGTATAAAGTACATATATTTATATAAATGTAAAGAGTATAAAGTACAAATATTTATATAAATGTAAAAAGTATAAAGTACATATATTTATATAAATATAAAGAGTATAAAGTACATATATTTATATAAATGTAAAGAGTATAAAGTACAAATATTTATATAAAAATGTAGGGAGTAAAAGTAAAAAGTTGCCAGAAAAATAAATACTCAAGTAAAGTACAGATACGTAAAAAATATACTCAAGTACAGTAAATGAAGTACAATTGTTCTTAGTTACTTCCACCTGTGATTATTATACTTCATTCATTTGTAATGATGCCATTTTGTTTGTTTTACTCAGTAGTTTTTAATCTTAGTTGTAATTAAATGTTTTGTCAGTAGGTGGAGCCACAGAGCTGCTGGGACTGGAGGGAAGATGGAGGAGCGCGTGCCCGCGGCATATCATGGACGCGCATGTCGGTCGAGCATCTGTCTCCGTCTGTCACACACACACACACACACACACAGAGGGATGATGATGAAGATGATGAAGATGCTGCGTATGTGAACACAAGCTCCACACGGAAACAGCGGCTTCTGCTCCACAGTCTGAACGGACACTGAGCACCGGGACCGGCCTGAGGAAACAGCAGCATCCGGGGAAGCACCTCCTGGACCCGGGGAAGCACCTCCTGGACCCGGGGAAGCACCTCCTGGACCCGGGGAAGCACCTCCTGGACCTCGGGTCTGAGGATGAAGAAGAGCGGGCAAAGCAGACGAGTAAGAACACACTCCTCCACCTTTTATCCTCATCGGGTTCGGATCAGATCTAGGGTTCGGATCAGATCTAGGGTTCGGATCAGATCTTGGGTTCGGATCAGATCTTGGGTTCGGATCAGATCCAGATCAGTTGTTTGTGTTTTCTTGCTTCATTCATAGCAGATGGAAAATATGAAGAACACATGGAAATAGGTCATATTTATTCATCCATTCATCTACACTTTAATTTCATTTTATTTCTTCATAAACCAGTGTAAACATATTTTAATCCTTTAAAAACCATTGCTGCTTGAGTCATACATTTAAAATGTTTCTACTAGAAACTGAAATAATGACTTTACTGTCACACAATAACTGACCTGTAATAAATATAAATAACTAACCTATAATAAATATAAATAACTAACCTGTAATAAATATAAATAACTAACCTATAATAAATATAAATAACTAACCTATAATAAATATAAATAACTAACCTATAATAAATATAAATAACTAACCTATAATAAATATAAATAACTAACCTATAATAAATATAAATAACTAACCTATAATAAATATAAATAACTAACCTATAATAAATATAAATAACTAACCCGTAATAAATATAAATAACTAACCTATAATAAATATAAATAACTAACCTATAATAAATATAAATAAATAACCTATAATAAATATAAATAACTAACCTATAATAAATATAAATAACTAACCTATAATGAATATAAATAACTAACCCGTAATAAATATAAATAACTAACCTATAATAAATATAAATAACTAACCTATAATAAATATAAATAACTAACCTATAATAAATATAAATAACTAACCTATAATAAATATAAATAACTGACCT
>CM035793.1:48255099-48277599 GCA_020466265.1 Siphamia tubifer | reverse complement strand
GTCCAACACATGCTACGAGTCCAACACACGCTACGAGTCCAACACACGCTACGAGTCCGAACCCAAGCTATGAGTCTGAACGCACGCTATGAGTCTGAACACACGCTATGAGTCTGAGCACGCTAAGAGTCTGAGCATGCTACGAGTCCAAACACGCTACGAGTCCAACACACGCTACGAGTCCAACACACACTACAAGTCAAACACACGCTACGAGTCCAACCTACGCTACGAGTCCAACACATGCTACGAGTGTGAACATGCTATGAGTCCAACACATACTACGAGTCTGAACACATGCTACGAGTCCAACACATGCTGTGAGTCAAACACACGCTACTAGTCCAACACACGCTACGAGTCTGGACATGCTATGAGTCAAACACACGCTACGAGTCCAACCTACGCTACGAGTCCAACACATGCTACGAGTGTGAACACGTTATGAGTCCAACACATGCTACGAGTCAAACACATGCTACGAATCCAACACACGCTACGAGTCTGAACACACACTACGAGTCTGAACACACACTATGAGTCCAACACATACTACGAGTCTGAACACACGCTACAAGTCTGAACACACGCTACGAGTCTGAACACACACTACGAGTCTGAACACACACTATGAGTCCAACACACGCTACGAGTCTGAACACAAGCTACGAGTCTGAACACACCCTACAAGTCCAACACACGCTACGAGTCTGAAGACATGCTCTGAGTCTGAACAAATGCTACGAGTCAAACACATGCTACGAGTCCAAACGCACGCTACGAGTCTGAACGAGTGCTACGAGTCCAAACACATGTTACGAATCCAAATACACGACCACTATGCTAATGCTAGCACTAGGCTAATTCTAGCACTAGGCTAATTCTAATTGTGAGCTAATTCTAGCAGTAGACTAATGCTAGGCCAAGGCTAATGCTAGCACTATGCTAATGCATGACCTAGTTCAGACAAACCTCATTCATAAATATTCATTTGTTTCTTCAGTTTGTTCTTGATGGAAAATGAAACCATTAAAATAGATTAAAACAAATTTTCATGATGATTAAAATTAATCCAAATCAACTGTGTGATTAATCTAATTAAACCTGTTAATCTATTGACAGCGCCAATATTTACATGACCTTAATCTGAAGAAGTCTTATTATTATTATTATTATTATTATTATTATTATTATTATTATTATTATTATTATTATTATTATTATTATTATTATTATTATTATTATTTTATTCTCCAGTTAAAGTTAAAAACATTTCTTTAATTCTTTCAGTTTTTTCTGTAAATGTCGTTGAGTGTCGTCAGAATAAAAGCTCCTCGTCAGAATAAAAGCATCTCAAATACATGAGTGACAGAAGCTGTAAGGAAACTGAGTGCGCTCACAGATTACTGCGCTAACACACGCTGGCGTCTCATTGGTTGCTTTTGTCAGGATCGGTCTGAGCGTGTGCAGAAGTTAATCCTCAGAATCCCATTAGTGTCAGAGGAGGTTAGAGCAGAATAATCCTGTCATTAAATATTCAGTCAGTTCACACATGTTGTGAATGTGCAGATTAAATATTAATTTGTCTAAATACAAATTATATTTTTACACAAAAAGATGGAAAAGTCCTTTAGGAATATACAAATATAATTAATTTATAATTAATCTGTTGCTCAAACAACTGAAGGTTTGACCCATGGATGATTATTGAAATAATAATAATGACTTTATTACTCTTTTTTTGTTTGTTTGTTTCTGTGCAGGTTCCCAACCTTGTGTTTTTGGCCGTTAGTCCAGAGGAAAAGGAGTCATGGGTCAACGCTTTCAACCTGGCCATAATTAAAGCTAAGAACCGGGTTTTTGACCAGGTATTACACTCTAATAAAGTGATATTTTTATTTGTTATAAAATGTTATCTATGGTTCTGAACAAGTACAGAAAATGAATTCATATTTATATTTAAATGTAGTCATTGGAGCAGCACCCATAATAAGATAAACAGCCAAAACCATCAGATAAAAAGTCTTAAACTCTAATCAGTTTTTCCAGTTTCAGTGATTTTCTCTCTGAAGAGACTTTTTTATTTTTATTACTGTCACATCTTTTTAGTTTGATAAAATTGAAAACACAAATGAATGATACAGAAATAAGTTAGCGTGTCCCCTGGAGGTGAGGTTGTTGATGGTCCTTTCAAATTAAAAGTCTGCTCTTTGTGTCAGGTGACCATCGAGGAGGACAACGCTTTAGCTCATCCAACCAGAGACCGAGCGAAGATCCCCCATGGACGCCGCCTTCCCACCAGAGGACACCTGCTGGCAGTGGTGACCTTTATGATTCTATTGGTTTCTATGGTTACAACTGAGCTTTTATTTTGTAGGAAACTTCTTCACACATTAAATCTGTTAAGCTTCCAAACTTTAAAGGGAATAGAGTAAAACTCTAATTAAGCGATATTTATGATTTATAATTATGAGATCAAAATAAAAAATGATGGGATAACCAGGGAATAGAAACCATGTGGGGACATTTCATCAGTTTGATTCCAGAAGCTTCTGTGTGTAGACCAGTGTTATTTCTGTTTTTAATTTTCCTCCAGATTTTCTTCATAACATTTTTGATTGTGAATTTTCTTGATTACTTTGTGATGTTTTTATTTGTATTTATTTTTTGACAAATTTTGTTTGTTTTCTTTCAGAATGAGTTCTTATTTTGTTCCTTTTCTTCAATAGTTTGTAGATTTTTTGTCAAATGTCTTGATTATTTTGTGAATTTTTATCAGTTGTTTTGTTAATTTTCTTTCAGAATTTGTTAATTTTTGGTTAATTTATTAATTTTCTTGCTTTGTTTATTTTCCTCCATATATTATCTGAGACAATATTAATTTGGAGTAAAAATCCATTTCACATTTTCAACCCATTTAACACACATGTGGGGACATTTCAACAGCTTGGAACAAACCCGACCTTCCAGAGATTTTAGGACAGATCTAAATGAATCGAGTCGCGCTGATCATTTTGAGCATAATTTTCTTTCATTAGTTTGACTCCAGAAAAACTTCAATCAATTCAATTCAAAAACATATTATTCTTCCCCGAGGGGGAAATTAAAGGTGCATAAAAGTAGCTTAAAGGCTTTAAAACATGGGTGGGTTATTCATTTAACTATGGGGACACATGAGAAATGTTGATAGTTATTAAGGCCGGATCAATTCAACCACAGCTCTGTTCAATGTCTCTGAAAAAAAAAAACAGTAAATGAAACAATACAATGAAAATGTAGAGCAAACATTTGTGAAAATGGTTTCATACAACTCCATATTAACTTTACATAAAAACCCGAACTGCAGATCTGTTTGTGTATCTCAGTTCCTTTTCTGAATTTAGAAAACTTACATGAACTTAGAAATCTATGTTTTCTCAAAATCTCTGCATTCTTAATCAATTTTTCTTTCATTTTTGGTGACATGAATGGGCTGAAACTGAGCAACAAACCAAGCCTTATGCTGAGTGTGGAAAAAAACCTTCATTTAGCAGATTTTTCAAAATAAAAGCTGTATGTTATATATTTGCATGGACTTTTAATTTGCCAGTGACCTCATGTGGGCCAGTCAGGGACAGCTAGCATGTGGCCCCCGGCCCTTATTTTGCCCAGGTCTGCTTTAAAAGGACAGCACAAGTTACAGACGTATATAAACAGTCACACGTTTAAAAAACAATACGTTGAAAATAAACAACACATTTAAAAAATGCAGTGCAGTGTGTTTGTAACGTGTTCAAGAGCCTCGAGGTTTGGAATGAAGGACCTGGACAGACCTGGGGACAAACGTGTCCTTCAGTCAGGACAGTCCAGAGGGGAGCAGTGACACTCAGGAAATAAGATGCGAGTCGGGTGGTGTAACATCTGTTGTGCTGAGGTCATGTGACCACATAGGGTGGTGAGAGTACCACCAGGTTGGCCAAGGGTTTTTGAACAGACTTAGGATCAACAAGTCATTTCCTTTTTTTCAACGTAATAGAGTGAAACCAGCAAATGAATGAAAAAGTTCTGATGTTTTCTATGAAGGCAGAATAGAATGTGGTGAAGATGTCCTTGTTGACCCCAAAAGATTTAAATTTCCTTAAAAGGTAGTGTCTTTGATGGCTCTTCCTGAGGATTCCTTCTGTATGGAGCAGGTTGTCAAAGACCGTCCCCACGTGTCTGTATCGTCCCCTCTATGACAGTAGTGAGTGCCTCAGCCCTCTGTCTCTGTTCAGGTCAAAAGGCCACGATCAATGTCTTTAGTTTTGTCAAGATTGAGTTCTAGGAACGGTCTTCCACACCACTCCACAAAGTCCTGGGGGGCAGAGCTATGATGCTGCGTGTGACCAGAGAACAGGGACAGCCCTGTGGGGACCCAGTGGAAGTCAAGTGGATACTTTCACCCTCACTCTCAGTGGTCTGTTAATGAGGACGTCTGTAATCCATCGAGTGAGTCGATGGTCGGTCTGTCAGCTGCATGGCGTGAAGCGCCCATGACCAGTCTGCATGCAGGGGTCTGGCAGCGGTGTGAGGGGTGTACAGATGTTTATGGATAGGGTTTAAGATAATAATCTTTGCATCATCTACACCTCTGCCAGCCTGGTAAGCAAACTGGGGTCCGTCAGATGGTTCTTTATGATCCTGTCCTTCATAACCAGAGCTACAGGTCCCACATCACTCAGGGCCTTGGTGGTGCCCTTCTTGGAGATGGGGATCACTATTAAATGCTTCCATATTGCAGGAACTGTGCTGCTGATCAAGGAACTGATGCTGGAACACCCCAAGCTCCTCAGCACAGTGCTCGAGTGTGCGCCCACAGATGTTGTTGGTGTTGTGTTAAGGATGGTTCAGACAGGGTCAGCAGGTCTCAGTGTGGACAGGATTGATCGTAGTCGGTGCTGGTGTCTGTCTCGAACCTGGTAAAGAAGGGTTAGAGGTCGTCAGGTAGTGAGGAGGTGCTACTGCCTGACATCTGGATGGACCTGTGACCGGCCCAAACACACTTTAGTGCTGCCATGTTCTTTAGGCCCTGCCACGGTCTGCGGAGGTTCCCATCACCCAAGGTCTGCTCCACCATGTCTTCTATTGCTCGTTTACTTTGGTTTATTTCCATCTTTTCAAGTTCAGAGCCAGTGAAGAAAGTTCTCTTTTTTTGTTCAGAATTTCCTTCAGGTCTTTAGTCACCCAGGGTTTGTTGTGAGGAAATACTGTGACAGTGGGAATAATATTATCCATGGACGCTGAAACTGGTATCACCTGTTATCGATGTCTGAGGAAGAGGGTGTCAGGGTAGTCCAGTCAGAGCAGGCCTGCAGCTCAGACATCCTGTCCCCAGTCCACTGACTGGGGGACTGGGGACACCACAGTCACCACAGTCTACTGACTGGGGACACCTCCTCTGTTGTGTAGGCGTTAGAGGAGTGGAGCCATAACATTTATCCAGTCTTTCTAACCAGGTTAGGATTAGTTAATGGTGGATAGGATTAGTTAATGGTGGATAGGATTAGTTAATGGTGGTTAGATTAGTTTAGATTAGTCTTTATTGTCATTGTACTAGGGGGTACAACGAAATTTGAGGGTGCTCACGTGGAGCTACAGTTACACCACAAATTTAAAAAGCAAGACAGAATAAACATGAGGGGACGGAACAAAAACAAAATTAGGACCTAATAAAGGCAGAGGTAACAAAAACAAGGACAGAGAGGTAGTTATTTTCTCTTTAAAATAGAGACATGAAAAACTGTGATAGTGTAATAAAATAAAATATATATAAATATAAAATATATGTGCTGTAAATATGCTGTACAGATAAAATATATATATATATATAAAATATATGTGCTGTAAATATGCTGTACAGATAAAATATATATATATATATATATAAAATATATGTGCTGTGTATATATAATTATGGTGTACACATAAAAAGTCATAAGGTGCTAAGCAAGGTGGGAGGAGGTAGTTTTGGTTGATTTAGGGTTAGTTAATGGTGGTTCGGATTAGTTAATGGTGGTTAACGTTAGTTAATGGTAGTTAGGGTTAGTTAATGGTGGTTAAGGTTAGTTAATGGTAGTTAGGGTTAGTTAATGGTGGTTAAGGTTAGTTAATGGTAGTTAGGGTTAGTTGATGGCGGTTAGGATTAGTTAATGGTAGTTAGGGTTAATTAATGGTGGTTAGGGTTAGTTGATGGTAGTTAAGGTTAGTTAATGGTGGTTAGGGTTAGTTGATGGTAGTTAGGGTTAGTTGATGGTAGTTAAGGTTAGTTAATGGTGGTTATGGTTAGTTAATGGTAGTTAGGGTTAGTTAATGGTGGTTAGGGTTAGTTAATGGTGGTTAAGGTTAGTTAATGGTAGTTAGGGTTAGTTAATGGTGGTTAAGGTTAGTTAATGGTAGTTAGGGTTAGTTAATGGTGGTTAGGGTTAGTTAATGGTGGTTAGGGTTAGTTAATGGTAGTTAGGGTTAGTTAATGGTGGTTAGGGTTAGTTAATGGTGGTTAAGGTTAGTTAATGGTAGTTAGGGTTAGTTAATGGTGGTTAAGGTTAGTTAATGGTAGTTAGGGTTAGTTAATGGTGGTTAGGGTTAGTTAATGGTGGTTAGGGTTAGTTAATGGTAGTTAGGGTTAGTTAATGGAAGTGTGCAGATTCTTTGACCCTCTGTCATGTCTGACCTCAGGCGTCCACTTCTTCCCATGGGATGTTGACCCTTGATCTGGTGGCGGAGGAGGACTATGACCCAGAGCACAGCTTCTGTGTTGATCTGCAGGGGGGTGGGGCCTGTGGAAGGGTGGGGCCAGTGGACTGTCGGGTGGTAGGGGGTCGACAGAGGGCCGGTACCGACGTGTCCAAGCTGAGGAACACGTACAGAGAACCCAGGGTGAAGACCGGCAGCCTGCCCAGAGGAAGTGAGAGGTCCTGGGGGAAACAGAGCCCATTGGAGACTCCCATGACCCCCAAGACCACCAAGAACCAGCAGGTCCAGGTTTGGGCTTTGACTTTGAATTTTGACATTCGAATATAATTTGAATGTCATTAAAAAAAAGAGACGTTGGAATGAATATTATGCAGCTGTTAGAACCTGTAGATGGTGTCATTAGAACTTTTTATTTTACTTTTGTGAATACAGTTGTAAACCTTTTCAGTTTGGGTTTTTATTTTTTATGTGTCTGAGGAAATATGTGAATGGTGAACATGAAGGTCATCATATTTGTCTTTATCTGGACACCTGTAGATGTTAGCGTCCAGCTGGTATGTAACCAACAGCAGAGTGGTCAATGGTCAGTCTTCATTCATGAACCGAGGCAGATGGAAGGGTTAATTAATGGTGGTTAGGGTTAGTTAATGGTGGTTGGGGTTAGTTAATGGTGGTTGGGGTTAGTTAATGGTGGTTGGGGTTAGTTAATGGTGGTTGGGGTTAGTTAATGGTGGTTGGGGTTAGTTAACACATATGAACACTGACCATGTGACCAACACATGGTTGAGTTAATTTTTCTATCTGAGGTTAAAGGTCACCACCCTGCATTTATTCCAGGTCCTTCAGGCTCAGTCTCGGACGCCTCAACCTGGAAAAAGGTTCAGCCTGCAGGGAAGAAGCCGCTGCGCCTCCATGGATGAAGTCCTGTCCTCCAGGTATACGTCAAAATCATGTGATAAAAAGTCAAAATAATGCAATAAAACCTAAAAAATTCTGCAATAAAACATCAAAATCAATCAATAAACACAGTGTTACACAAGCTAATTTGGCCACATGTCACCTTTGACCTCCAGAGATCTCAAAAACTATTGGTCGTAGGTTAGCGTCCCCCAATAGGCAGCCCGCGGGCTGGAAGTGGCCGCAAGAGGACACAGACTGGCCCACACCAACTTGTGAGCAAAAAGATTCTTTTTTGAAATATTGTAACGTTGCGACATTAGTGCCGTCATCTCTGCCCTGCGTGTGTTTTTCTTTTTTCTCGTCTTTTTTGGAGTGTGTGAAGCGCGGCTCTCCTGCGACATATGTTTAAACTGGAGATAGTCATCTGGTCCTTGCCTCACTACTCAGCAGGGGCGTCAGTTTGATTTTTTAAGTGCTGGGGGAAATAAACATAAACTTGAGTATGGTCTGAAAAGTGCTGGGTACGACTATGTATGTATATATATATATATATATATATATATATATATATATGTATGACGTAAGGCAGGGGTCCCTAACACCCGGGCCGCGGACCGGTACTGGTCCGTGGATCAATTGGTACCGGGTCGCCGGCCGCCTAATACTTACTTAATTATTTCTCCTTTATTTATTATCCGAGTCTGAACAATCTTTTATTTTGAAAAATGACCAGACTCTGTCAGTTCCATGTGTTACTTGAATGTCATAAATGTAACCCACATGTTGGTAAAGGAAGTAAAAACAGATGTGTTTGGAACGTCTCTTTTCGTAGAGGAAAAGGTGACTGAAGAGACAGAAGCAGAGCCTCCAACTGGACTGGAAATATGGATTTGTCTTGACAGGTGATTCCCACAGACCAGACCCGCTCTGACCCACATAAACAATCAACGTAACTGCCCCGGTCCGTGGTAAAATTGTCAAACGTTGACGGGTTCGCAGTAATAAAAAGGTTGTGGACCATTGACTACAGGACAGACATTCATTCATTGTTGTGGGTTTTTCTTCAGTTTGTGTTTATGTATGGAGGATAATTGGTGCCATTGTTTATATGAGTTAATATGATTTCAGTTTAATGTTTGTTCCATGTAAATATTGTAGATTGTTAATGAAATAATGTGGTCATTGTTATGTCCATGGGTGGAGCTTAGGGGTAAATAAAGGGGAGTGTTTCCCAGTAGAGTGGGGGGTGCAGTTGGAGATAAATTCTGTAGATTTAAACAGATTTGAATTTGAAGTTGAAATAAGAGTGAGGCTGAAATCATTTTTTTTTGTGCTGAATGGTAAAAGAGACCAACTTTATTTTATTGTGTTTTCAGATCTGTTGTAACAATTTTTTTCTTTTTCCTGTTTTTTTTGGTATTTTTGCACTGGAAAAACTGTGCACTCCTCATCACTGCTGGTTTTGGACTTGGGTGAAAATAAATGAAAAATATATATTAGTATTTATTATTTAAGTATGTCCAACTGGCTGCTGTTACAGGTGTATTACTGTTGATTTGTTCCAGCAGACTAGCAAAGTATATTTTTAAAATTGTATTTAAAGTAGCTGCTGTTATAAATCTGTCAACTTTCAGAGCAGACTGTAATAACCAAATATTTATTTTGAGTAAATGGTGGGAAACTTTTGTTTCCAGGGTGTAATTAGTCTTTGTGTGACCCTCACCAATAGTATTACTGAATCCCAGGAACAACTAATAATGTTATAATGCACTAGAAGTGCAGATTTAACATTATTATCTGTACTGTTACTAGAGTGGGGCTGTTGTGGTGCCCCCCTCCCTGCTGCCGTGTGCCCCACAGGTGCTGTGGCCCTCGGCTTGGTGCCCAGGTCAGAATTTGGCCCTTGATGAAATCTAATTGGGGAACCCTGTCGTAGGTGATGACACTAATTATGGTGTTTGCTTCATTCTGCATCGTTTGGTACCAATCTGAAGGTTCTGTGACCCTCTGTTCTGGAGTTAGAACCATAATGTGATTTTGACCCATTTACTTAATTGTGACCTTGACCTTTGACCTTTACACAAATGGAACATTGCATTTGATGTGCATTAGCTATATGTATATGACCATGTAATTTCATGGTGATATCGACAGTATTCATTGAGTTATAGCACGATATGTCTCTGTGGGGACACACACAAGGTGATTACAATAATCTTACTCAACATTTGGGCGAGATTAAAAAATTCAAAAAACAGACAGACAGACAGACAGACACGATGATAAAAATGATAGAAAAGATCAAACAAGACAAATATGCAGAGGATGGAACCAGATGTAAAGGGTTTTAAAAACAGAAGATGTTGTATGTGTCCCCATCAGACCTGCAATGATTCGTTCAGAGCTACGATCAGCTCTTCGTCGATGTCCGACCGAAGAGGAGGCGGTGGGCGGGGCCGCGGGTCAGCCGGTGGGTCAGCTGCAGAGTCTGATTGCCCAGAGGATGCAGAGAGCTCAGGAGCTTCTGGAGGAGATGAGACTGCAGGTAGTAAAGCGCAGGATCATCCTTGGTGGGGACATCCACTTTAAAACCACACTGAAACCATCCCCACTTTGATCCCCAGGAACTGCACAAGGACAAAACCCACAGAGAGCGAGGAGGTAGCTCCCCTTATCTGAAGAGCATCGACTCTCCTCGACTCCAGCACCTGCGAGGAGGAGGAGACTCTCCTCAGTCCAGGTCAGTCGAAAACACTGACCAAACACCACAAGCTTGTCTTAAAAATTTAGTCCAGTTTTTGGCTCAATCTAAATTCACCCTCATGCCGACCCTCTTTTTTGAGGGTCAAAATGATCAGATAAAAAGTCAAAATTATGAGGTGTCTTCATCCTCAGTAGGTTTTTATGGTCTTTGTGTCATCATCCTCAGGAGGTCTTTATGGTCTTTGTGTCTTTGTCCTCAGCAGGTTTTTATGGTCTTTGTGTCTTTGTCCTCAGAAAGTTTTTATGGTCTTTGTGTCCTCATCCTCAGTAGGTCATCAGGGTCTTCCAGGAGCAGAAGCAGTGACTCTCCTCGTGTCAAAGGAAAAGACTCTCCTCGTCTGAAAGGAAGAGAGTCTCCTCGATCCAAAGCCAAGAAGAATCGTTCCAAAGCCACCGAGTCACCTCGCTCCAAAGGTTCACATTCACCTGCCGCCAAAACAAACCACTCCCCTCGACTCAAAGACTCACTTGGAGTTGCCACCGACAGCAGCAGCAACCCCAACAGTTCTCTGACAAGCAACACCTCCAACATCACATCTTCATCCAAATGGAATGGAACAACCGACGAAGCTAACCAAGGCGAGCTAGCTGCTGAGTCACCTCCGAACTCGCCAGTTACCAAAGGATCTGATTCTCCTCGTGGCAGTGAATCTAACTCTCCTCATCTGCTGAGCACAGACTCCCCAAAATCCTCGACTCTTTTGCTGCCCACAAGCCCCCAAAAGCCTTGTGAGTCACCTACGCCACTGGTGTCAGACGAGGGTATGGATGTAGATGTGGATGTGGATGAGGATGAGGAGGTGCTGTGTCACCGGGTGGAAGCGGAGCGTCTGCTGGAGGAGGCGGTGTCTTCCTGGAAGGAAGCGCAGGAGGTTCTACAGGAGGTGAAGGAGCTGCAGAGTCAAACACTACGACGTCAGCGCCGCAGGACCTACGAGAAGATGACCTCTCCAGCGGTGACCATCGCTGCTGTAACCATGGCAACAGAGGGGGACAGTGCACCTGCCGCACCTACATCACCAGAGGAGGACGAGGAGTTGGACACACCTTAATCCAGGAGTCATTTGGTTAGTTTGTCTTTTAACATAAAACCAAATCTTGCAAAACGCTCATGACTGCAACATGACACGGAACAAAATACTTTTGTATCCACAAAATATTACAACGCTCACATGATTAAGATTTTTAATCCGGTTAGAATCAGAAGTTCATTTGTACTGTTTTGCCTCAGTTTACGTTAGTTTCCAAATCATGTAGTATCACAATTTGGCACATATTTGATAAGGGTTCAAGAACAAAGTAGACCCACATGTAGCGTTCTGACACAGGAATACATTTTTAACAGGTTTATTGAGAAAATATAGGGTTGATCATTCTGAGGGTGATCGTCTGATGAAATGCTATCAGATCAGCAAGTAGGGGCCAAGGCAGAACCGTGGTCAGGACACAAGCCAGAATCAGAACCAGACATCAAATTATTAATCTCAGGAAATATCCAAAAATCATTACCGGTACACAGATGGGGTTCAATCCAGGCATCCAGAATCCAAATGGGGTCCAACAGGGACAAGGCAAACTCGTGGTCAGGCGTGGTTTCCAGGTCCGGGAACAAAAAGCAGATCTCATGCAACACGGGGTAGAAACAGACAAAAACCACGGAACAGAAACAAGTCAAAAGCCAGGAAAACCAAACCTTGGATCAATACGCTCATCTGCAGCAGAGGGCCAAACAAACTAGACTTAGACTTAGACTTAGACTTAGACTTAGACTTAGACTTAGTCTTAGACTTAGACTTCCTTTATTGTCATTGCACAAGAATACACACAACAGTGGGATTTTTGGCAACGAGATGTCATTGCTTGGCTTCCGGAGTACACCTACTAAATAAATAAGTAAAAAGCATCTAAGGAACAGAGTAAACAGAATGAATAGTGCAATAAACAGGGTAAGTAGTGCAAATATAGGGGGGGTCGTTTCACAACCAGGAGGTAGATTTTTTGTCCATTTTATGGATAAGTGCACTGAGAGTACATTGTCCATGAGGTAGATGGATGTATGTGTGGGAGGTTGTTATTTGTCATTCAGCAGTCTGGTGGCCAGGGGGAAATAACTGTTCCTGAATCTGGCCATTCTGCAGCGGATGCTGTGGAACCTTCTCCCAGATGCCATGCGAATGAACAGTCTGTGCTGGGGATGAGTGGGGTCAGAGAGGATCCGGTGGGCTCTGGATATGCAGCGGCTCTCTGCTATGTCCTGAATTGTGGGGAGCGGGGCCCCGATGATCTTCTCCGCCGTCCTCACCACCCTCCGCAGAGACTTCCAGGCTGAGGCCCTGCAGCTCCTGGACCAGACGGAGATGCAGCTGGTCAGCAGGGTCTCTATTGTCCCTCTGTAGAAGGTGGTTAGGACGGACGGGGGGGGGGGGGGGGGCTCTTCTCAGCCGTCGCAGGAAATACAGGCGCTGCTGTGCCTTCTTCGCCAGGGAGGAAGTGTGGAGTGACCAACTGAGGTCATCTGTGATCTGCACCCCCAGGTACTTGGTTGTGCTCACGATTTCCACTGCTGTGTCATTGATGTGGAGGGGTGTGTGGCTGGGTCTGGATCTCCTGAAGTCTACGATGATCTCCTTTGTTTTGTCGACATTCAGGACTAGGTTGTTCACCTTACACCAGTCTACAAGATGTTGTACTTCCTCCCTGTAAGCCAGTTCCTTACCATCCTGAATGAGACCCACAACTGTTGTGTCGTCCGCGTACTTCAGGATGTGGTTGCTGCTGTATCTGGGGCGACAGTCGTGGGTCATCAGAGTGAATAGCAGGGGGCTCAGAACGCATCCCTGGGGGCAGCCGGTGCTCAGGGAGATGACACTGGATGTGTTGTTGCCCACTCGGACAGACTGGGTTCTGTCAGTGAGGAAGTCCAGTAACCAGTTGCAGAGGGATGTTCTGAGACCCAGGGGCTCCAACTTAGCAACCAGATCCTGGGGGATGATTGTATTAAAAGCGCTGCTGAAGTCCAAGAACAGCATCCGTACATGGGTGTTCCTCTCCTCCAGGTGCTCCAGGCTCAGGTGGAGAGCAGCGGAGATGGCATCCTCAGTGGAGCGGTTTTGCTGGTATGCATATTGGTGGGGGTCAAATGATGGGGGGAGTATGGAGATGATGTGGTCCTTCACAACCCTTTCGAAGCACTTCATGATGATGGGTGTGAGTGCAACGGGGCGAAGGTCGTTAAGGCATGTGACGGCTGGTTTCTTGGGCACTGGGATTATTGTGGCTGACTTGAAACATGGGGGGACGACAGCCTGGTTCAGCGAGATGTTGAAAATGTCCGTGAGCACATGGGCCAGCTGGTCTGCACATTCCTTTATCAGCCGTCCTGGGATGTTGTCCGGGCCTGCAGTTTTCCGTACATTAACCTTCCTCAGGGCTCTCCGCACTGCAGTGGTTTCGAGCCTGAGTGCCTGTTCGTCGGGGTGGAGGGTGGCTTTCCTTGCTGGTCTATTGTTCAGAGCCTCAAACCTTCCGAAGAAGCTGTTCAGCTCATTTAGGAAGCCGATGTCGTCCTGGCAGGGTGTGGATGTGACTTTGTGGTCCGTGACAGTCTGGATGCCCTGTCACAGTTGTCGGGTGTTTTTGGGGTCCAGGAAGAAGCCTTGTATCTTCTGACTGTAGGCGCGCTTTGCTCCTCTGATGGCCCGGTTCAGATTCGCCCTTGCTGATCTGAGCGCGGTCGCATCACCAGTTTTGAATGCAGCATTACGCTCCTTCAGTCTATCCTGCACCTCCTTGGTCATCCAAGGCTTCTGGTTCGCCCGGGTGACAATAGTCCTGGTGACTGTAACCCTCTCCATGCACCATTCTATGTAGCTGAGCACAGATGCAGCGTACTCACCCACGCCGGTGTTCTGGTTGTCTGTTGCGGCCTCCTTAAATATGCTCCATTCAGTGCACTCAAAGCAGTCCTTCAGTGCAGACATGGCTCCCTCAGGCCACACTCTCACCTTCTTTACTGCAGGCTTTTCTCTGATGAGCAAGGGCTGGTATGCAGGAATTAGCATAACAGAGAGGTGGTCTGAGGAACCAAGGTGGGGGCGGGGTGCTGCTCTGAATGCATTCTTGATGTTAGTGTATACCCGATCCAAAGTATTATTCCCTCTTGTGGCAAAATCCACATGCTGGTGAAAGTTTGGTAGTACTGTCTTCATGTTAGCCTGGTTAAAGTCCCCAGCAACAATGAAAACTCCCTCCGGGTGTGCGGATTGCATGCCGCTGATGGCACGGTAGAGGACCTTGAGGGCCTGTTTACAGTTAGCACTGGGTGGTATGTACACAGCTACCGTGATGACACAGGTAAATTCACGGGGCATCTCACAATCATAAGTTCTATGTCTGTACAGCAGTGACTGGAGACCAGAGTAGTGTTGTTACACCAGCTGTTGTTGGTGTAGATGCAAACGCCACCCCCACGGGTTTTACCTGTGAGAGCTTGGCTTCTGTCCGACCTGAATGTTGTTAGCCCCTCCAGGCTAATAGCAGTGTCTGGGATAGAAGGGGTGAGCCACGTCTCCGTGAAAATCAGAATGCAGCAGTTTCTTGTCTCCTGTTTTGAATTAAAGTCCAGCTTCAGGTAGTCCAGTATATTCTCCAGGGAGTGTACATTTGCAAGCAGGATTGATGGAAGCGGCGATCGGAAAGGGTTAGCTCTTAGCTTAGCTGTGCATCCGCCTTGGCAACCGCGCTTCTGCGTCCTCTCACACCGCCTCCGACGTCTCCGGAAGCGGACTCTCCTGGGCGGGGGCTTCGCTGCTTTGTAGGCCGCTGGATCTGACCGACGTAGCAGATCGAGTTTGTGTAGAACGGTCCGCGTCTCTGGGCTTACAAAGTCTACGTCCGTAACAATTTGCCTCAAACTGTTTATATCTTTCCGGTCATACACTATTCTTGCACCTTTTCGCTGGGTTGCTGGTGCTAAAAGCGCTGGTCTAGATGGCGAAATTACCGATAAAGTAGTTGTTTTTTTGGGAGCCGAAGCAGCCGCTGCCGAGCAAGGCGCCGCCATTTTGTTTTTACTAGCAATTAGCAACTAGCAATTTGATCCAGAAAAAGGAGGAGCTTAAATAGCACAACAACCAGGTGAAGTACATGAGGCTTAATGAGAAAAGGGGGCAGGACAACACCAGGGGACAGGAAGTAAAACAAGACAAGGTGAACATGAACCAACATAACAAAATAAAAGCCCAAACACTAACAATGACAAAAAAAACAGGAAGACGAACAAAAAATAAAAAAACCTGATAAGACATGACAATGAAAATCCATACTCTAACCATATTTGGTATCGATGACGCACATACAGTGGTACCTCTACTTACAAAAGCACCAGCTAATGAAAAATCCAAGTTAGGAAAATCCTTTACCTCAATAACTTGTGTCTGAATAAGAAAGAAAATTATTTTTTAAGAAAGAAACTGAAACCTCCGAGGTATAAATACAGCACATTACTATACGTAACTACGTAATGTACGTAAATACGTCACGTAGTACTGTATCATCCCATTGGCTAGAGGTTAGCTACCCATGATGCTTTTGGTGACCTTCGACCCTCATTCATCACAGAGCGGTTGTTGTGTCTCCATGGTAACACAGACACTTTAACGCTCATTTCTCCACCTAGACCAGCGCTGTTACCAACGGTGCAGAAGAGTATATGACCCACACACTATCATCAGCTTAACCACAATTGATACAAACTTGGTCAAGCCCGGAGACGCTACGGAGCAGTAGAGTTTCCCTCCGACAGAGGCCGACATCAGAGGCGGCCTTTGTGGGAGGAGGCAGAAGTGCGGCTGTCGCAGTGGACTTACACCTAAGCTAAGAGCTAACCCATTTCTACTTCCATTGCCAACGTACGCTCACTGGAAAACAAAGTGGACGACCTGAAGCTGGATTTAAAAACCAAACATGATCCACCAGATTGATGCATCCTCATTCTCACCCAGACCTGGATCAACTCTTCTGTCCAAGACACCCACTAAAATATAAATTTACATTTTCTTTTGACACATATTTCATACAAAATCATTTTTTATACATTTTTAAAGGGTTTGAGGCATAGAATTGTGGGACTTTTATAAGTAAAATGCGACTATTTACGAAAAATTCACAGTACAGTTTTGTAAGTAGAAGTACCGCTGTATTTGCACGTATTTGCACGTATTTGCAGTTTATGCCAAAGAGACTCAAACCGAGGCTCCGATAGCCAATGAGGTACAGGTAAGGGTCAGGCAAAAACAAGGTCACAATCAGGCATGAGGGTACAAACATCACAGACAAAAGGGACAAGACAAGAAAGAGGAACCAAAAAGTTGAATGCTCATGAGTTGCTACCGAGGCAGACAAACTTACGACCAGGAAGAGAATACAGAAGGTATTTAGCAAGGGATAATGTCAGAAAAATATTCCCCTTCGGGGCCGAACAGCACCCCGACGTCAAAGGGGAGTAGTAGAGTTCAGCTTCAATTTCATCTATTTCTGTAGTTGATCGTGTTTCTGTAAAGTTTCTGTGAGACAACTTTGTTGGGATTTGGGGCTTTAGAAATAAAATTGAATTGAATTGAAAATGTAATCCAATTTTCAAACCAAATGAACCAATGATCACCAGATTGATCACCATGATGATATTATTGATCCATTATTGAATATTTTCTCAGTAACTTTTGTTTGTTTTTCCAGAGACTTGATCACCCCGAAGTGACCACCCCGAAGTGACCACCCCGAAGTGACCACCCCAAAGTGACCGCCCCGAAGTGACCACCCCAAAGTGACCACCCCGAAGTGACCACCCCGAAGTGACCGCCCCAAAGTGACCGCCCCGAAGTGACCACCCCAAAGTGACCACCCCGAAGTGACTGCCCCAAAGTGACCACCCCAAAGTGACCGCTCCTCGTCTTCCAAAGTGACCGCCCTTCGTCTTCCGAAGTGACTGCCCTTCGTCTTCCGAAGTGACCGCCCTTCGTCTTCTGAAGTGACCGCCCTTCGTCTTCAGAAGTGACCGCCCTTTGTCTTCAGAAGTGACCGCCCTTCGTCTTCTAAAGTGACCGCCCTTCATCTTCTAAAGTGACCACCCTTCGTCTTCTGAAGTGACCGCCCTTCGTCTTCAGAAGTGACCGCCCTTCATCTTCTGAAGTGACCGCCCTTCATCTTCTAAAATGACCGCCCTTCGTCTTCTGAAGTGACCGCCCTTCGTCTTCTGAAGTGACCGCCCTTCGTCTTCTAAAATGACCGCCCTTCGTCTTCTGAAGTGACCGCCCTTCGTCTTCAGAAGTGACCGCCCTTCGTCTTCTGAAGTGACCGCCCTTCGTCTTCAGAAGTGACCGCCCTTCGTCTTCAGAAGTGACCGCCCTTCGTCTTCAGAAGTGACCGCCCTTCGTCTTCTGAAGTGACCGCCCTTCGTCTTCAGAAGTGACCGCCCTTCGTCTTCAGAAGTGACCGCCCTTCGTCTTCTGAAGTGACCGCCCTTCGTCTTCTGAAGTGACCGCCCTTCGTCTTCTGAAGTGACCGCCCTTCGTCTTCAGAAGTGACCGCCCTTCGTCTTCTGAAGTGACCGCCCTTCGTCTTCAGAAGTGACCGCCCTTCGTCTTCAGAAGTGACCGCCCTTCGTCTTCAGAAGTGACCGCCCTTCGTCTTCAGAAGTGACCGCCCTTCGTCTTCTGAAGGGACCGCCCTTCGTCTTCTGAAGTGACCGCCCTTCGTCTTCTTAAGTAACCGCCCTTCGTCTTCTGAAGTGACCGCCCTTCGTCTTCTGAAGTGACCGCCCTTCGTCTTCTGAAGTGACCGCCCTTCGTCTTCTGAAGTGACCGCCCTTCGTCTTCTGAAGTGACCGCCCTTCGTCTTCTGAAGTGACCGCCCTTCGTCTTCTGAAGTGACCGCCCTTCGTCTTCTGCTGCCGTTTGATGCATTTTTAACGCAGACGCGTCCCACTCAGCGTCAGTGACGTCGCTGCTGTTCGTTCTTTACTGAAGGTGAAAAATCCTCAGGTTTGTATTTGAGGAAAGGCACAATTGTGTTACGGTGTCGTCAGCAGATTTTTGCAGAAATATTTGAGGTGTTTTGGAGAAAATGAGACAATTTCTGATTTTTCAAAGTAAATATATCAACATTTTTAGGAGGGAAAATTTTTTTAATACGACTGTAAAGAAGAGCAGCATGTTTGTCAGGTAACGTACATTAAATAAATAAATACATCATTAAATTATTAAGTACGTCACTATTTAATTAGAATGTGAATCAAATAGATAAATATTTTATTGAATGTGTCAATAATTCATTCAAATACCAATTAATTTAAGGTAAAATAAACATACTATTATAATCATGACTAGAAAAGCACTCGGAGAGCGCAGACCTCCGCTAAGTGCAACAGTCCCCCTGACACTGTTTTCCACATAAATATGAGTCCCACATTATTTGGACAGGACTTTTGGATTCCTTGACCATTTGCAACTGGAATCAATTTAGTTCAGTATTTATTAACAAAAATCACATTTAATGTAATGGTGGTTTTCTTCTGGATCTATTTCATCAAGTATTAAAGCTAAGTCAAATCCAGATGTGGAAGTGTGTTAGAAATCTCTACCTCTAAAATTAAAGGCATAGTGGGACAAAATGTAAGGGCACCCCCACATTTTTTATATAAATTGCAATAAAATCCATCTTCTGGATCATATCCAGATCAGCATGTGGAATATGACAGAGGATCCTATTGTCCATCTCTGGGTCAAATTTCATGAGGTTTGATCAATAATTAACCGAGATATTGAGAAACAAAATTTTTCGCCCCATTCACCACCATGTTTATGAACATTTCAAAGTGATCCAGAATTCAGGATCAGAATTTCTTCCTGTCCACATTTCCAACATATCCTGAAAATTTAATCAAAATCCGTCCATAAGTTTTCGAGTTATCTTGAACACACACGGCGGCAAAAACATAACCTCCTTGACGGAGGTAATTATTATTATTATTATTATTATTATTATTATCAATATTTGACTAATAAAATATTTCCTGGTCCCTGTGTTTCAGATAAATAAATAACTTTATCATCTGTTTCAGTTTAAAAAACAAAACATTCACGGGTCTTAACAGCTGATTGGTTCCCCTGTGGGCGGGTCTTAACAGCTGATTGGTTCCCCTGTGGGCGGGTCTTAACAGCTGATTGGTTCCAGATGCAGAGCTTGTGAACACATCCCCATACACTGAGTGACCTTTAACCTCTACCTTTGTTTGGATACTTTAGGAAAACAAAGTTTATTGACAACTGATAAAAATCTAGACTCTGGCTCAGACACTCCCACTGGACTGGATTGGACTAGATTCACCTTAGCCCCGCCCACTGACTTTGATGGATGATTTTGACAGATAAAATAAATTCATGATCAACTGCAACACAAGGACCAGGAAATTATTAATTAATTAAATAATAATAATAATCTATGTTTTTCTATGTATCTATTTAATTGACATTTTAATTCATTAATGACATTTAATGATGTATTTATTTAATTTTGGCACTTTCAGTGTTAGTATGAGCTCAGTTTATGAAGTGAGTCAAACAGATTATTTGCCAAAAACACAGAATATGACGTCTTTTCCCGTCTCTGTTTTCACACAGACTTTGTATTTTCACTAAACGCTCAGTTCTAATGTTTTTACTTTAAAAATTTAACTTTTTGAAACTAAAAAACTCAAATCAGGGAGTGTGTGTTACATTTTTACTGAGCAATAAACTCAACTAATGTCTTCTGTAACTGTGCAATAATATCCCGTTTGCTTTGTGAAGTGTTGGTTGAAGTCCGTCGATCTCCTGAACAATCCATTTAATTTTTCAAAATCATAAAATGGAAAACAAAACAAATGTTCTTTTTTTATATATATATTTGACATTAGAAAAACAAGTCAATTTTGTTTTTATTGGTTTTATTCAAATGTGGAAACAACCAATGAAAAATAGTCTTCGTTTAGCTGTCAATCATTCTTTCTTGGTGTGACTATTCCATTAATAGATTTCTTTACTGCCGGAGAATTTAGGAGCTGTCAAAAAATAAATTGACCAGAAAGAGTAAAAAAAGAAACAAAAAAACATACTAGTATTCACAGAATGTTTAAACCTGCTCCTATTTTATGTCAATCTCCAGTTTCTATGACAACCTGTTCTGGAATTAGACGACGAGTACGAGTATATTCTCTGTTCTGTGCAACACTGTGTAAAAAACACTACATACATTTATCATTAGTTAAGTGTTGATCATATTTACATTTAATATTTATACCTGACAATGTGGGGACCACATGTACAGAGCCCTCTAACCTTAACCAGCTGGTTAGTTTGACATGTTAATGTCTTTAAAGAGTTCGACAGAGACTTTTACTGACCGCAGAATGAACCTATTCATTCACTCTAACACTATCAGAGTGATGGTCAGTCTGAAGCTGTGAAGGTGACAGCAGTGAAATCTACTGGGATGATATTTGACCAAAGTTACGATGCTCCTGCGTAGAACAACCGTCAATGGAAAGACCTTCAAAATTTTAGGAATATTGTTATTGTTTTGTTAAAAACTGTCATGGAAACATCGATAGATATTTTCATCACAGCATTCAGCACCATGCGCTGACGTCATGTGAAATCAACACATTTGTTAACAGTCAAATTATTTTTTGAAGGTTCCTAAACTCCCCAGCAGGAAAGACATGTAGAAACATAATAGTCACAACCAGAACGAAAATGGAAAATCAATAATGATTGACGACCAAATGAAGAGTATAAACTGTCTCCACAACTGAAACTGTTTTAACAATGAAGACAGATAATAATCTACAAAAATTAGCAATATTGCACTAGCTAACATATTTAGCTAACAGGTGTGTTAGCTCACATATTTAGCTAACAGGTGTGTTCGCTGACATATTTAGCTAACAGGTGTGTTAGCTCACATATTTAGCTAACAGGTGTGTTCGCTGACATATTTAGCTAACAGGTGTGTTCGCTGACATATTTAGCTAACAGGTGTGTTAGCTCACATATTTAGCTAACAGCTGTGTTCGCTGACATATTTAGCTAACAGGTGTGTTAGCTCACATATTTAGCTAACAGCTGTGTTAGCTCACATATTTAGCTAACAGGTGTGTTAGCACACATATTTAGCTAACAGGTGTGTTAGCTCACATATTTAGCTAACAGGTGTGTCAGCTCACATATTTAGCTAACAGGTGTGTCAGCTCACATATTTAGCTAACAGGTGTGTTAGCTCACATATTTAGCTAACAGGTGTGTTAGCTCACATATTTAGCTAACAGGTGTGTTAGCTCACATATTTAGCTAACAGGTGTGTTAGCTCACATATTTAGCTAACAGGTGTGTTAGCTCACATATTTAGCTAACAGGTGTGTCAGCTCACATATTTAGCTAACAGGTGTGTTAGCTCACATATTTAGCTAACAGGTGTGTTAGCTCACATATTTAGCTAACAGGTGTGTTAGCTCACATATTTAGCTAACAGGTGTGTTAGCTCACATATTTAGCTAACAGGTGTGTTCGCTGACATATTTAGCTAACAGGTGTGTTAGCTCACATATTTAGCTAACAGGTGTGTTAGCACACATATTTAGCTAACAGGTGTGTTAGCTCACATATTTAGCTAACAGGTGTGTCAGCTCACATATTTAGCTAACAGGTGTGTTAGCTCACATATTTAGCTAACAGGTGTGTTAGCTCACATATTTAGCTAACAGGTGTGTTAGCTCACATATTTAGCTAACAGGTGTGTTAGCTCACATATTTAGCTAACAGGTGTGTTAGCTCACATATTTAGCTAACAGGTGTGTCAGCTCACATATTTAGCTAACAGGTGTGTTAGCTCACATATTTAGCTAACAGGTGTGTTAGCTCACATATTTAGCTAACAGGTGTGTTAGCTCACATATTTAGCTAACAGGTGTGTTAGCTCACATATTTAGCTAACAGGTGTGTTAGCTCACATATTTAGCTAACAGGTGTGTTAGCTCACATATTTAGCTAACAGGTGTGTTAGCTCACATATTTAGCTAACAGGTGTGTTAGC
>CM035793.1:48237599-48250099 GCA_020466265.1 Siphamia tubifer | reverse complement strand
CATTAGTTACATGCTAATGCTAACACAATCTGTTAGCTACACATTAAGGCAGAGGCCATGGTTCTCATTAGCTACATGCTAATGCTAACAAAATCTGTTAGCTAGCCGTTAATGCCGAGGCCATGGTTCTTATTAGCTACATGCTAATGCTAACACAATCTGTTAGCTACACTTTAATGCTGAGGCCATGGTTGTCATTAGTTACATGCTAATGCTAACACAATCTGTTAGCTACACATTAAGGCAGAGGCCATGGTTCTCATTAGCTACATGCTAATGCTAACAAAATCTGTTAGCTAGCCGTTAATGCCGAGGCCATGGTTGTCATTAGTTACATGCTAATGCTAACACAATCTGTTAGCTACACTTTAATGCTGAGGCCATGGTTCTCATTAGTTACATGCTAATGCTAACACAATCTGTTAGCTACACATTAAGGCAGAGGCCATGGTTCTCATTAGTTACATGCTAATGCTAACACAATCTGTTAGCTACACATTAAGGCAGAGGCCATGGTTCTCATTAGTTACATGCTAATGCTAACACAATCTGTTAGCTACACATTAAGGCAGAGGCCATGGTTCTCATTAGCTACTTCTGGATCTTCGTCACGAATGATGGAAGGATGGAGCGGGAGGTCGACAGGTGGATTGAGGCGACATCTGCAGTAATGCGGGTGTTAAACCAATCTGTCGTGGTGAAAAAAGAGCTAAACTGGATTGCAAAACTCTCGATGTACTGGTCGATCTACGTTCAGACCCTCACCTATGGTCATGAAGTTTGGGTCATGACCCGCGGAGCTCAGCCTTAGAGATAGTGGGAGGAACTGTGAGATAAAAAAGTCTAAATGATCAGATAATCTACATTCCCAGTCTTTAAACACAAGAGAATTATATATATATATATATATATATATATATATATATATATATATATATATATATATATATATATATATATACATATATATATATACATATATATACATATATATATATATATACATATATATATATACATATATATATATATATATATATATATATATATATATATATATATATATATAAAAAAGGCACACTGTGAGAAACTCTGTGGGTCTTGGCGCCCCAAAGACTTTTGGTACCCTAGATGACCGCCTACTCTGACTATGACTAACCTGAACCCCGGATTGATTATGTGTTGATTTTGACAGAACTTTAAAAAATACTGGATTTTGACTGAACAAATGCAAAATAAAGAAGATAATAGAAAAAATGGTGATAAATGACTAAATAAAAGACAAATGTAGAATAAATTTTATGTGTGAACTGACACAAAAGTCTTTATGGGTTAAAGCTGGTTATATGAAATCTGCCCGGTAACAGCTGATGTCATCTCACCTCATTACATGATTTTTTTCTTCTGTTTGAATAAAAGTCTTAAAGACTAAATATGAGACTGATGTTCATTGTGTTTTTGTTTGTCCATGACCTGGGAGACCTTTTTCTTTTACAGATGTTAAATTAAGACTTTCTGAGCCTCTTTCCTTTAAACAAAGTGAATAATTGATGGTGACACGTCAGTAGGAACCCTCCTTAATGGGGACCCATGCCCACCCATGTCATTCTGGAAAATACTGGTGTTACATACTGGTTTCAACAATCCTCAACGAAATTTATTCACATTATTCTCTATCAAAAATATTTTGAAAAAGGAATTATTATTATTATTATTATTATTATTATTATTATTATTATTATTATTATTATTATTATTATTCAATGACATAAAAATACTTTTATCTAAAAATCTCTGACTAGACTTCATTAATATGAACTAAATAAATTATATTAAACTCTACATGAAAAAACAGACTTAGTGCAGTTTGGTTTATTAATGATATTTTAATTATTCATCAATTGCATTTGACTCATTTTTGTTTGAATAATATCAACTGAAAATCACTGACTAGAAATAAATCATATTTTATCAGTAAAGTCAACAACGTAAATATGATCCAGATATTCAGGAATATGAATTAATTCCACCTAAGTCAAAATGATCAATTTTTGCAGATATTTGGTATATGTAAATGACTATTTTCCATATAACTAGTAAATATTGTACAGTTTTTCTCCTAAAATTGATTTGGATTTACTCAACATGTGGTAATTCTGAAGTAAATCCAAAAATAATTCAACTAATAATTTCATTATTTTGGATTTAATTATGTTTACATTTACTGAAAAAAACAATAGTAATTAAAGTTTAAATCATTAAAATATATTTCCCTGTGTTTGGATGTAATGAAAGGAACAGGTTTATATTATTGTTCGTCATATTTATTCTGACTAGATTTTGACGCTAAAACGTATGGACTGGTTTCCAAAGATGTGCGATCTGTCAGGATTAACATTTGGTATAAAATATTAAAAAACAGTCAAAAATGTCCAGAAATGAATTGAACCATGTTTGCGAAGCTTTAACTCTCAAATGATACATCGTAGCATTTTGCAGTAAAAAGGAATAGGAATATGTCGTACGGATGTCGCGTTATTATAACAAATAAAACATTCATTCTTAATAGGACCGAGGAAAAAACATATTACCAACACTCCTGCTTCTTCATACTTTGTGGCACAGACTTCATTTAAACTTTCAAACACAGTCATTTTTGTGGTGTCTTTAGGATGTGATTGTCATGAGGGTGTGATTTACGGTTGTCGATAGAGAACTCAGTAAATCCACCCTGAAAAGACCAAAATCTGACTTTTTATCAGTGGGTGATGTCATCGCTAGAGCACGAGAGAAGAAAAAATTAAGCTGAAAAATGTCTCAATAACTCGTCCTCACGGCAAAACCATAAATAGTAGACAAACAATCTTTTCCACAAATGTTGCCATGGTTGTGAGAATTCAAACAAACCAGGGTTTGAAGATCTAGCTCTTTTTAAAGTGAAATGACAGGAACCTGTTTGGGATGATGTCAGGGATTTCTGTCAATAGACTTCTATTGGAAAAATCATTTCTGTCTCATGTTGAGTTCAGTGTTTTTTAAATTGTTCTAACTCACTTATTTTTCACAGTACACACATAAAAAGTACATGTACTTGTTCCTCACACCCTCCTGTCACTCATCATCAACTTTGTTTTCACCAATTATTTACACTTTTACCAAAAATCACAGTAGTTCAGAGGCATGGTTTAACATTCAGACAGACTTTACTCCAGTCAGCTCTGTGTGTCTGCGTGTGGAACTACAGGCTGGTTTCCATGGCAACGGGGAAAGGCCCTGACTCACAGAAAATGGGAGGAGCTTTAATAGAAAATGGGAGGAGCTTTAATAGAAGTGACTCAGTCCACAAACAGTAACAAACAGATTCACATATGAAGTGAACAGCAGATATTTCTTCCTTTCACCAGAAACAACTACAGCGACAAGAAACAAACGCTTACATTTACTTCAACTGATGGATGGAAGTCTAGTTATTATTGTCATTTTGTTGGTACAGTGGTACCTCTACTTTTGAAGTTAATTCATTCCAGAAGTGTCTTCGTACTGTGAATATTTCGTAAATAGAGTCGCATTTTACATGTAAAAAGCCGAATTCTTTCCAAGGCCCCCAATACTACCCCTCAAACCCTTAAAAATTATCAAAAGATTAATTATTTTGTATGAAATATCTGTTAAAAGAAAATGTAGATTTATTTATATTTTAGTGGGTCCAGGCTAATGTGGGTGTCCAGGACAGAAGAGTTGATCCGGGTCTGGGTCAGAATGAGGATGCATCAGTCTGGTGGATCATGTTTGGTGTTTAAATCTTCAGGTAGTCCACTTTGTTTTCCAGTGACCGTACATTAGCGAGCAGGACTGATGGAAGCAGCGGTCTGAACGGGTTAGCTCTTAGCTTAGCTGTAAATCCACCGCCACAGACGCACCTCTGCCTCCTCCTGCGCTGACTCGGACGTCTCCGAAGGCGTCCTCTGTGGGGGGAGACTCTGCTCTAGGACGCTGGAGCAGACTGAGGTCGCATCCTCGCAGTCCGGTCCTTGTCCTTGTAGAACAGTCCACGTCTGCGGGCTTGAGGAGTCCAAGTTTGGACCAATTGTGGTTAAGCTGATGATAGTGTGTGGGTCATATACTCTTCTGCACCGTTGGACTCAACTGTTGATACTAACAGCGCTGGTCTAGGTGGAGAAACGTTAAAGTGTGTGTGTTACCATGGAGACACAGCAGCCGCTCTGGGATGAATGAGGGTCAAAGGTCACCAAAAGTATCATGAGTAGCTCCCTCATAGTCAATGGGATGATACGTACGTGACGTATTTATGTACATTATGTAGTTATGTACAGTAATGTACTGCATTTATATCTCAGAGGTTTCAGTTTCCTTTTGTAAATTGAATTTTCTTTCATATTCAGAGGCAAAAAATTGAGGTAAAGGTTTTTCCTAACTTGGATTTTTCGTTAGGTGGGGCTTTTGTAAGTAGAGGTACCACTGTATAATTTCTTCAAGTAGAAAATGTTGATAGGAGACATAATTTACATACTTTACAGATTTCACCTACATTTATATTTAACCCTCGTGGGGACCTGGATTTTGGTGCCTATAGTGTCAGAGGTCCCCATAGTGTAAAAGTTCCTCATAGTGTCAAACATCCTGATGGTGTCAAACGTCCCCATGGCATGACTGTGAACAAATCAATGTCCCCATAAAGCTCAGCCTCCACACACACACACACACACACAGGCAGTGTTAAATGGAACAGTAGCAGTGACCTGTTTGACAATGAAGTGCAGAGTGAAATGTACTTTTAATAAAACATGTTAAACCTCCTGAGGACGTACGCTACATGAGCATCAGACAGTGGGCGAGCAAGCATCAGCATACATGGAGAGAGAGAGAGAGAGAGAGAGAGAGAGAGAATCACTCTGAATAATTCATGTGATCAGGATTCATCCTGCACTGGTTTAACTGGTTTAACTGGTTTAACACCAGTTTATCCACTAAAAACTAAAAACACGATTCTTCTGGGTTTAAAACGATACATTCATTATTCCAGTCGACACAAGACTTTTTTTTCTATAACACACATTAGTGCTGTTGTGTGTTTGTCATGTGAGGACACTCACACAGATTAATCATCACTACCCCTGTTCACTATTGCATAACTAATGAGGACGCTCACACACTCATGCATAACTAATGAGGACGCTCACACACTCATGCATAACTAATGAGGACACTCACACACATGTAGAGGTAGAGCTGTGTAATGGAGCGATGGCCTACATCTGCTCTGCACCAATGACCCCATACTGTCTGCACTGCACACACACACACACTATACACCAAACACAGACTTTCTGGGGACCGCCATGGGGCCCTAATAAACCAATAACACTATTTCCATTAGTACTAGCTCTACTTGATACTACCTGATTCTACTCAATAAAACTTGTTTTGGTGTTTGGTGTGTTCCCAGTGTAACAAAAGTACCTGGTTTCCTGGTACCAGGTCTAAGATTTTTGGTTTGAGTGATTCTATAACATGAGGTGTCATCAGCGTAGACACTGACTGGTCCGGTTGTTTCTGTGTCGCTGTGTTATCAAACGTGTGTGTGTGTGTGTGCATATATATACTGGGTGAATTTTCTGAGGTGGGGGGGGGGGGGGGGGGGTTCGTCAAACCTTCTGACTCGCATGTGTTTCCAGATGGGTGGGTGGGTTGTCCACATCACAGCTAACCCCTGACAACTGTTGTATGTGGGCCCTGCCCTGGTGACACAGTTGGCAGAGGGGAGGGGCCTCGACCCTCAGGGAGAGAAGGTCCAGTGAGCCCCCGCCCAAGTCCGAGCAGAGGACGCTGTAAAGTTTGCCACCGGAACCACGAGCGACAGTCGCCCCCTGACCCTTCCTCGCTGACTGGCACAACCCAGACCTGCTGAGGTTGAATCCTGTGTGGACCCCACCTGCTCCAGATGGAACCCCCACTCCTCCATAGATCTCCAGCCCAACACTCCTGGTTGTAGCGCACGTACTGATGATGTCATCAGTACTGAGCTCATGCTGATGTCATTCGCCCCTCCCCCTAATCTACCAGTGTGTGTGTGTGTGTGTGTGTGTATATATATGTGTGTGTGTGTGTGTGTGTGTATATATATGTGTGTGTGTGTGTGTGTGTGTGTGTGTGTGTATATATATATATATGTGTGTGTGTGTGTGTGTGTGTATATATATGTGTGTGTGTTCGTATTTGTATCTTATAAAAATCAGATGAGCTCCAAAAGCTTTCAGTGCAGTTTAAATATTTCAGATGAAAAACTCACATGTTACAAATAAAAAATATCAGATAAAAAATCTGCTCAGTTAATTTGAGGAGATTTAAAAACCTGAGTATTACAAAAAATAGACAAATATGAGTAAAATAAATATTACATGAAATTACATTCAAATTATCTGAGAATTATTAATGATCTGTTACTTGTAATAAGTGGTTATAAAGGTGTTATTATTATGACATTACATTAAAATGATGATGTGACAACACTAAAAAGATGCACAAGGTGTAAAATAAACTATAAAAAAACAATTATAAAACCAAGAGTAAAATTAAATTTGTATTTTTAACACTTGAGAAAAAACTAATATTTTCATGGATTCACAGTCAGTTCATTTGGACGAAGTCGCAAAGTTAGTTATCGTCACATGTAGTCTGTCCGTCGTCGTCCACAATTCACTAAAATCTCTCCTCCCTCAATTCTTAAGAGATTTTAGTTCTGATGTATTAATTAGAAAGTCATTGATCTAATATTTCTTGGTATCATTAACATCTTTAACCACAGAAATATGACATTACCCATTCGGGTTAGGGGTCAAAGGTCAGGGCTATATAACCCTAACCCTACTTTAGTTCAGTCACGTTACCCCAGAACAGCTTTGGGGGCTTCCTATACCATTCAACTGTTTTAAAAACACACACACACTGGGATTGAGTTATTGATCATCTATTGAATGACTATCTTTAATTGATAACAGACATCACAGCTGTGAGGACCTGATGAACACAGGTTAGAGGTCAGGGGTCAAGATTAGGACCTGATGAAAACAGGTGAGAGGTCAGGGGTCAAGATTAGGACCTGATGAAAACAGGTGAGAGGTCAGGGGTCAAGATTAGGACCTGATGAACACAGGTTAGAGGTCAGGGGTCAGGGTTAGGACCTGATGAATCAATCAATCAATAATGCCCTTTATTGTCATTTCACATTTGTAAAACGAAATTGTAGTGTCTTCTTTCAGTGCAAATATAAAAGTAAAACCAATTAAATTAAAAAAAGATTTTTAAAAAAAGATACAGTATTTACAAGGTATTTTACACCAGCGTACTAAATATAGGAGATATGTATAAAAAGGTAAGTAATTTGACAGTATGTACAATAAAGTAAATATGGATGTGGATATGATATATATAAATAAATAAATTGCATGTTATAAATATATTGCACAGGTAGAAGGAGGTTAAATGGTGGTTTTCATATGTTGTTGTTCATGTAGGTTAGGGTTTTGGGGAAAAAACTGTTTTTTAGTCTGTTTGTCCGAGTCCTGGTGCATCTGTAGCGCCTCCCAGAAGGAAGTAACTCAAACATCTGGGAGGCGGGATGGTAAGCGTCCTGGATGAAGCTCTGAGCTCTGCTGACGCACCAGGAGCTGTAGAGGTCCATCGGGGAGAGGGTAGCAGATGATCCTCTGGGCTGTTTTGACTGTCCTCTGTAGCCTCTGCAGATGTGCAGTTCCCGTACCAGGTGGTCAGGTAGTACGTCAGCAGGCTTTCAATGGAGGAGCGGTAGAAGACCAGCAGCAGCTTCTGATCCAGGTGGTTTTTCCTGAGGAGTCTCAGGAAGTCTAGTCTCTACTGAGCCTTCTTGATGATGGTTGAGGTGTTGGTTGACCAGGAGAGATCATCAGAGATCTGGACTCCTAGGAATCTGAAGTTGTGAACCCTCGCCACCTCCTCACCATTGATGAAGGGGGGGGCGATGCTCACTCCTCTTCTTCCTGAAGTCCACAATCATCTCTTTTGTCTTCCTTGTGTTTAGGTCCAGGTTGTTTGCTGAGCACCAGGTTGTGAGTCTCTGAACCTCCTCTCTGTAGGTGGCCTCGTCCCCCTTGGAGATCAGCCCAACCACTGTGGTGTCGTCAGCGAACTTAACGATCCTGTTGTTCCTGTGGGCCGGGCTGCAGTCGTGGGTGTAGAGACCGTACAGGAGGGGGCTCAGCACACAGCCCTGTGGTGACCCGATGCTCAGTGTGCGTGTGGAGGAGAGGTGGGGGCCTGTTGGTTAGAAAGTCCTTAATCCAGGTGCATATGAGAGGGGGAGGCCAAGAGTGTCCAGTTTACGGATGAGGATGTCCGGGATGATATTATTAAAAGCCGAGCTGTAATCCACAAAGAGCAGCCTGGCATAGCTCTGCTGCTGCTCCAGGTGTTTCAACACGGCGTGCAGAACAATGGTGATGGCGTCCTCTGTGGATCTGTTCGCCCACTATGCAAACTGGTAGGGGTCGAGTGTGGGGGGAAGATAGTCCTTAATGTGTTGGAGAACCAGTCTCTCGAAGCACTTCATTATTATGGGGGTGAGGGCAACGGGGGCGGTAATCATTGAGGCTGGTTGAGGTAGATTTCTTTGGGATGGGAATTATTGTTGATGACTTCAGGCAGGTGGGGATGACTGCCTGGGCCAGGGAGAGGTTGAAGATCCTACAGAAGATGTGGGACAGCTGGCGGGCGCAGGCTCTAAGCACCTTACCAGGTACTCCATCTGGGCCAGGAGCCTTCCTGGGGTTTACTTTCTGGAGCACCCGCCTCACCTCCTGCTCCTGCTCCGATGAGTGGGGGGGGTGCTGGGGTCTGCTGCTGGTGAGGGTGGGGGCATGGCTAGAGCAGGTGAGTGTCGTGTAGATGGTTCGAAGCGGGTAAAGAAACAATTAAGCTCCTCTGCCAGTGACTCACTTGGGTCTACCGTCACATCGCAGCCTCTGAAGTTGATGATGCTCTGGATGCCCTGCCACACCTTCCGTGGTCTGTTGCTGGTGAGGTGGGACTCTATCCTCTTCTTGTAGTCCTCTTTGGCTTTTTTAATCCCTTTCTTCAGATCAGCACGAGTAGAGATGTAGAGGGCTCCATCGCCTGATCTGAAGGCAGAGTGACCCGTTTGGTCATCCAGGGTTTCTGGTTTGGAAAAACCCGGATTGTTTTGTCCACAGAGACAGTTCCCATACAGAACTTGATGTAGTCTAAAACTGTCCCTATGAACGTGTCCAGGTCATGGTGTTCGAAAAGGTCTCAGTCTGTGTGTTGGAGGCAGTCTTGGAGTTTATCGAGTGCATTTCCAGGCCAGGCTGGAACAGTCTTTGTGTTGGGCCGGGATCTGCGTCTGAGGGGAATGTATGCAGGGATTAGCAGCAGGGAGACGTGGTCTGATTGTCCAAGGTGGGGGACAATCAGACCACAGGTTAGAGGTCAGGGTTAGGACCTGATGAACATAGGTTAGAGGTCAGGGTTAGGACCTGATGAACATCGGGACATTGGAAATATTTTTTTTATAGGTTTGTGGTGGTGCGTTCAAAGTCCTTTATTCCTCAGGAAAAATATGTGAAATTACCTTGAACTCACTACATAAGACTTACAAAATTATGTGAATGCAACACAAAAAACATACAATGACCCTGAGGGATATAGGACCTTGAACGCCACACCAAAAACATATGAAATGATGCTGAATTCATGAAAAGATTCCATTTTTCTAAAGTTTCCAAAATCACTATTAAATAAATCAATGAAAAAAACCAAAGTCTCCTAAATACAAATGACCCTGAACGCACCACCAAATAAACACAGTCCACTAAAGGTTTGAACATCAGCTGACCTGTACCGACCAATCACAGCAGCCGCTGACTAAGGCTCACATTTTACCAGGAGGGTAAGGGAGAGGAGGATGAAGAGGAGGGGAAGGGAGAGGAGGATGAAGAGGAGGGGGAGGGAGAGGAGGGGGGAGAGAGAGGAGGATGAAGAGGAGGGGGAGGGAGAGGACGGGGAGGGAGAGGAGGGGGAGAGAGAGCAGGATGAAGAGGAGGGGAAGGGAGAGGAGGATGAAGAGAGAGGAGGATGAAGAGGAGGGGAAGGGAGAGGAGGATGAAGAGGAGGGGGAGGGAGAGGAGGATGAAGAGGAGGGGGAGGGAGAGGAGGGGGAGAGAGAGGAGGATGAAGAGGAGGGGAAGGGAGATGAGGATGAAGAGAGAGGAGGATGAAGAGGAGGGGAAGGGAGAGGAGGATGAAGAGGAGGATGAAGAGGAGGGGGAGGGAGAGGAGGATGAAGAGGAGGGGGAGAGAGAGGAGGATGAAGAGGAGGGGGAGAGAGAGGAGGATGAAGAGGAGGGGAAGGGAGAGGAGGATGAAGAGGAGGGGAAGGGAGAGGAGGATGAAGAGGAGGGGAAGGGAGAGGAGGATGAAGAGGAGGGGGAGGGAGAGGAGGATGAAGAGGAGGGGGAGGGAGAGGAGGGGGAGAGAGAGGAGGATGAAGAGGAGGGGGAGAGAGAGGAGGATGAAGAGGAGGGGGAGGGAGAGGAGGGGGAGAGAGAGGAGGATGAAGAGGAGGGGGAGGGAGAGGAGGGGGAGGGAGAGGAGCATGAAAAGGAGGGGAAGGGAGAGGAGGATGAAGAGGAGGGGGAGGGAGAGGAGGGGGAGAGAGAGGAGGATGAAGAGGAGGGGGAGGGAGAGGAGGGGGAGAGAGAGGAGGATGAAGAGGAGGGGGAGAGAGAGGAGGATGAAGAGGAGGGGAAGGGAGAGGAGGGGGAGAGAGAGGAGGATGAAGAGGAGGGGGAGAGAGAGGAGGATGAAGAAGAGGGGAAGGGAGAGGAGGATGAAGAGGAGGGGAAGGGAGAGGAGGATGAAGAGGAGGGGAAGGGAGAGGAGGATGAAGAGGAGGGGGAGAGAGAGGAGGATGAAGAATTGGCCAGAATACAAGCTCCGCCTCCAACAGGAAACACAGAGACGTGAGTTTAACTTTGACATTTTTTATTAAAACGCGCAGTTTCATCTGTAACAACACGAAAAGTAAAACATAGAACAACAGCTGAGAGGTCAGAGGTCAAATGGGTTCAACTATAAAAAAAAAGAAAAACAAACTGAGCTGAGAATCTATTTACAGAGTGACCTCTGACCTTTACACTCTTTAAAACAACAAACCTTTTACAGTCATTGAAGACGTTAAAGCTTTAGTTTGAGTCAACGTTTGATCCATTAAAAGCAGAAAAAACATCTGGTTCAGTTTGGGTTAAACGTCCTGCCATCACCATGGAAACCATCCCATCATTATCCGCCTCCTGATTATCATTAACTGTGACGCTTTAGTTTCAATATTCTTAAGTCAACAATTTTTTTCTTTTTATCCATTTTTACAGAGTTTTGTTTATTGGAACAAACGTAAAAAAAAAGAGACTAAATTAAAAAAAACGACTGGAACAAAATTCCAATATTATTACGTTTTTTTAAGTACATTTTTATGTATTATTTCTCATAACTATTTATTACATTTTTTTCTTTAATTTTGTTCCATTCATTTCTCACTTTCTTCACGTTTTTTTTATTATCTTGTTGGTTTATTCTTGATTTTTTTGATGGCTTTGGTCATTTTCTTCATTTCATTGCCTATTTTAATTTTTTTTCTTACTTTTCTGACTAAGTGCTAAAGTGTCAGGAGTTAAAGGGTTAAATTAATCACGCGTTGGAGGGAAACTTATAATGCGTAGGACGGTGACTTGGGAACCTGAACATGTGAACATGAAGTCAAATAAAAGAACCAGAGGAGTTTTACAATCCATTTAAACCCTGGGTCAAATTATTCACTTTTTAGTTTTAAACCTAAATTAAAGATTTTTGAAACAATCACCTCCAGGATGATCAATAATGGTTAAATTTTCACCAACAATGAATGAATGTTGATCAACAATGGATGGATGTATCAATAATAGCTTAATTAATAAATAAATAGCAAAATTAATTTCTTCTAACCTCAATAGTTTCCAGTTTTAAGGAGTGTAAAAGACAGAAGAATCCAAACTTCAGGAAAGAAAGAACAAGCACGTCTGAACCAATGATCAATTCATTCATCAATCTCTAATCAAAACCATTGATAATTTAGTTTTCAAACACGGTCGAAGCGTAAAGATTCCTCATCTGAACAGAAACAAGGACACGACAGATGCTAAAAAATCCAACGCACACAGAACAGACACGGCGGTGGCCTCGGGTTTCAGGTCCTTTCAGGTACTCCACAGCAATTTCAGGGCCGTGGTGCGTTCAGGAACTCCACGCCACCACTAAAGAGTTTAACAAGGATCTCCTGAACGCTCCATGTGTGGGTGGAGCCTGCGATTTCGATTAATAATGGTTGAATTTCAATCAATAACCATTGAATTTCAACCAACAACTGGTTTATTTTCAATCAATAATGGTTTCAG
>CM035793.1:48152599-48232599 GCA_020466265.1 Siphamia tubifer | reverse complement strand
CATCAACACTTTTATTATAAAGTAGTGCGTGTGTGTAACAACTGTTACTAGGGTAAAAAGTACCTCTATCCCATTATTTAGTAAAGTTTATAAAATGGTCATTAGCAGGACTGATAGTAAAAAAAATCCTGAGCCTGAACTTTTTTTTCCTTCCTCAGGAGCTAAGGGGTGAGGGTAAGGGGTGGGGGTATGATGTAAGTGATGTACTGTTTTAACACATTACTTAAACCATTAACAGCCTGTGTAACATCAATATTGTGAAGTCACTATTTTTGACAGTTTTTTTTTTTCAATACTTTCCTTCCACCCACTGATGACTCAGGAAAACTCTGCCCATGTCCTTCCTAATGGATTCTAAAGTTAGTTTGGCATTATTAGCACAGTTCTGCACACTCACTGGAAGTAAATGATCTCATTCGATTTGATTCAGGGTCATGTCATGTCAATTCACACGATTTCGTAGAGGTGACCCTCTTCGATTTGCCCCATATTCGCCACACAGGAACCTTTTGATGCCAATAGAAAGAATCCCAGGTTTTATCGTCCTATGTCTAAAGTTTTGGAGATGAAGCCCTCCCTAGTGTGGGTGCCACGCCCACTTTTCAAGCTTGTGAATTACATAGAGAATGTACAAGCAGATTTGGACACCTCTAGTTTTAAATTAAAGGAAGAAACAGGCCTAAAAAACAACATGCCCCCTCAGTATGACCCTGTCTATCCCATGGTGCACTTACTAACAGCATAGCTTCATTATTTATGGATATATTAAGCCTTGAAAAGTAGAAGTGTGAAAACTATGATGTCCATGGCCTCATCAATATTGAAGGAAAACACCGAACTCCGAAGTTTCTCAGACGTTTTTAAATTCTGGCGCCATGCCATAGGTGAGCAGATAGACCACATGCTGTCTTGACACAGAGAGCTGTGTAAGTGCAGTTCCACCTTCAGCCACTTTCTTACACAGAGCTACAAGTGGTTGAGCTACCGCTAACGACAAGTCATGTTCCACAATGTAGACACACAGTGGTGTTTTTAAACCAGTCCCTCTGTCTGTAATGGAGGGTGGAATGTCCACTGTGGGACCAACCTGGCTGCTGCTTTGTGGAAAGCATCTGCTTGGTTTTTTTCCACTTGTTCCATAGATTAACTTCTTCTTACATAAAGTGCAGTAACATTCACCAGGTCGAGGGAACTTTTGACACCAGCTCTAAAAGTGTTTACCGTCAACACCCAAATCGTCCAGCCAAGCCCAGCGCCATTTATGTTTTCGACCTTTATCCATGTGTTTTACATCCTCTCCTGCTTCATAAACGTAGCCATGCTTCACTGATGCTACACACAAGTTGAGACACATGAGGAGACTGGAGTGGACACAAAGATGCTCCTGTGACAGCTTGGTTGAGCATCAATCTAGTCTACTGTTATTGGCTGAGACAAAGGCCCGCCCTGTTTCTTATTGGCTGATGGTCTTGTACATAGACATGTAACTGTAGTTGACACTGTTAAAACTGGTCTGTGCATCGTCAATCCAGAAAATAATGAAAAAAAATGAGCCATGTCGCTACGCTGGAAATCCACAAATAGCCAGAGTGCATTCAGCCCTGTATTAGTATTTATATAAAAACACTATAGAATATTTGGTTTTTTTCTAACTCAGTGTTGTGGTTATTTATCAGTATTGTTTGTTTATCTGCATTGTTTATTTGTTTATCTGCATTGTTTATTTGTTTATCTGTATTGTTTATTCGTTTATCTGCATTGTTTATTTGTTTATCTGTATTGTTTATTCGTTTATCTGCATTGTTTATTTGTTTATCTGTATTGTTTATTCGTTTATCTGCATTGTTTATTTGTTTATCTGTATTGCTCAGCATCATCATCATGTATCTGCTTTGAAACATTTTCTTTTTTTGCTTTCATTTGTAAAATGTTAAACTACAATAAAGTCAACCATTTTTAGTTTTTTCTAAACCTGCTTTTGTCAACAAGTGTTTGTTTTATCAAGACGAATAAAGCAAACAAACAAAAGAGCTGCTGCATCAGAAGGACAAACAAAGACAAACGTCCTTTTCAACTTTGACATTCTCTGTTCACAACAAATAATTAATAATAGAGTAAGATGTTGCAGTGCATTGTGGGTAAATGTGAGCCGCAGGTGACACCTGTGCTGCCCACCTGGAAACCCAGCCCCACCTCTCCTCCCTCTGAGCCATCGTCCTCATCCTCTTCATCATCCTCGTCATCGTAGTCACCAGTTGGCCCCGCCCCTTCTTCACCATCCTCATCTGGAAAACAAACACCATGAGTCATCACCAGTCTGACCCCGCCTCCTCACCAGTCAAACCAGGGGTCTCAAATATGCCATCACTAGGTTTTTTTGTTCGTCATCATATGATGAACATGTGTAACGATTTTCATAGCTCTAACTTCACTAGAGCATGATCTGGCCTAATACAAACTATTTCACCTTTTCTAGGGGGCACTGTAGACACATTTCTTTACAGACTTTTACAAAACCTATATATTCACTCGCAATTCTTCACACTTCTGAAGTGTGTGTAAACTTTGGTGAGTTTTGGTGCATGTTCAGGGGTCAAATCAGTGCTCAAAGGCTGACAAAAGAACAATAAACCAAGACAAAAATGTCAGAAACGAGCAGGAACAATATAGCGTTTTTCTGACCCCCCCGAACTCAGCCTCATATAAAATCTTTCCACCTCCCCCACGTCACTATGGGGTCAGAGGTCACATTTGACACACTTCCACTCATGTCAGTGACCCTGAGTGGGTGTGGCCCATAGACTCCCATCCATTCTGAGCAGGAGCAAATATACGGTGTGTGCGTGTGACGAGCACATGCTCGGACACGACTCTCTACCGTGAGTGTGTGTGAGTGTGTGTGAGTGTGTGTGAGTCGTCCCTGGTGACCACGTCCCTGGCATATTTCGTCACCTGGCCATCACAGCAGACTCAATAGGCCTTGCGCCGACATTGTCCGCGGCGAAGGCATAAAAATAATTGATTATATTTCTGTAACACTTTTCAAGGCACGGTACATTATTAATCCATCATTCATTCACTCTCACATGCTCCCTCTGGTGGAGTTCAACTATATCTCTGTCCACACTTGCCCTGGGGCAGACAGACACAAAACTTGCTGATATTCTGTGACTACGGCCGCTCCCATCACCCCCTACCACCCTCTGACCTTCATCATCAGCTTCAGAGTCAGGTGCTTCGTTGTCCTCCTGGTCAAATCCGTCCAGATAAGTGACCTGAGGCAATAGTTCAAATACACTCTCTCTGTAATCCTCCAGAGACGTGATCTCACAGTTGAATAGGTCCAGACTCTGCAGACTCTTCAGATTCACCTGCAGGACATGACATCAAAGGTCAGCTGACACAAGCCATGCCCACCACCGCTCATACACACACACAAATATATATATATATATATATATATACATATATATATATATATATATACATATATATATATATATATACATATATATATATATATATATACATATATATATATATATATATATATACACATATACATATATACATATATAGTAGAGTGTATAAATGTTGTTCTAACCAGAGCCTCGACGTTGCTCAACTCTTTGATCTTGTTTCCGCTCAGGTTCAAGTAGGTGAGGTTTGGACATTTTTCTGACAGAGTCTCCAGAGAACCAGACAGGTTATTATCACTGAGCTCCAACTGTGGACAGACAGACATACAGGTTATTATCACAGTGCGCTTAACTCCAAAAGTTTGTTCAAGTCTTCAGGTGTGAACAAGTGGCTCCAGTACATATGTAGATGGAAAGCTGCACTCTGGACTGAAGTTTGTGTTCTTTCTTTAATGGGTTAGCATGTCAGACAGACAGGTAGACACACAGACGTTTGGGCCCAACAGTCTTATTCAGCATTTTACAGAGGATGATGTCAGGTGGTTTTTAAACAGACCGATCAGCGAACGACCACATAAGCAGAACAAATATATATATATATATATATATATATATATATATATATATTAAATATGATCGTAAAGAAAATGGTGACAATAAAGAAAAATAAGTACAAATACTTTTTAAAATAAATACCATACAAATACTTTTTTTTAAATTAATCAATACCATACAGAACCCATAGATTGTACTATGTATATACTAGGGTATTAACGACTTCAGTCAATAAAGTCAGAGTGAATGTGTCGTGATGATGTCATCACATTGTCAGCTGAGGAACACCACAAATACGGCTAAAAAACAAAAAAACAAAAACGCACACGTCTGTACATCCATGAACAACTTGTATTAAAGTTCACTGTAACGTAACAATGTCCACTGACAAGACCCAAACAGCAACATTTAACCCCAACAAAACAAAGGCTAATGTTGGCAAAGAGTTTTCTGTTAAATGTAACTGAACATCAGTAGATGGACATATGTCCACATTTGGTCTGGACCCACGACTCTAAAACTGGACTGTCCACACGTCTGTCACACGTCCTCACTTTTTATAGTAAGTGCCAAAGGTTTACGTCAGCGACCAAGACAAACACCACACTGTCCACATCATGTTTGAAAAATGAGCGTGCCTGCGCTGCTGGCCACTCAGGTTAGCTAGCGGATGCTGCTTCGATCACATAGTTTAGCTAATGAATGCCTCTTCAGATGGTGTTGACGTTTTTTTTTTCATGTAAGGTGAAATAAAAGAGTCTGACAGAGACAGATGGCGAGAGAGTGAGAGCAGTTAGCTTGCATAGTGTGTTAGCTTGTGTATTTTGGGCAGTGCATTAGCTTGCATAGTGTGTTAGCTTGTGTATTTTGGGCAGTGCGTTACCTTGCGTAGTTTGGGCAGTGCGGGCAGTTTGGCCAGAGAACTCAGGCCTACGTTGACCATACTGAGAACCTCCAGACCTGTGAACTCGTCCGTCAGTCCTTCCACCTCTCCGTCAGCAGAGCGAGAGTTATCCACCACCAGCTCTGCAATCTTAAAAAAAAAAAAGAAAGAGTTAGTTTTAAGTTTTAAACCATCATCATATTTGTCCTTTTCTATGTACATAAAGCTGGAAATTAACAGTTTTTACACATTTACATCATATACGACCCATAGCTTACAGCTTTAGCTTCATTTCCTGTACTACCTGCACCACCATGCTGCCCATATATGTGTGTTATGCATATATATACACACACACACACACACACACAATATATATATATATATATATATATATACATACATACATACACACATATACATACACACACATTAGTTATAATAGTTCATAGTTCACACACAGCACAAACAACTGAAAGTCTGTTTCAGTTCGTAACACTCACTTAAAGATGAATAGTTAAAAAAAATCAGTGATAAATTTGCAAATGTTTATGTGTAGAGCTGCTGCTGCATAGAAACACGTGAAGCTTTGTCTAGTTTTTTCATTTCTATACCAACATCAGTGACAAAGTTAAACAAAGAGTTCAATGAAGCAAATCACTCAGTAATAACAGAAAACACACTGAGACACACCAAAAACTAAAAACAAATAACCCTACACAAAAAGTATAATAACAATAAACACAGGGAAAAAACTGTGTGTGTGTGTGTGTGTGTGTGTGTGTGTGTGGGGGGGGTTACCTCCGCCAAGGAGTTTATGTTTTTGCCGGCATTTATCTGTTTGTCTGTGTTCAAGATAACTCGAAAACTCATGGATGGATTTTGAGGAAATTTTCAGGGTAAGTTGGTAATGGGGAGATCTGGAAATTATTACATTTTGGTGCTGATCGGGTGGGGGTATATCTTGGTGGAGGTCTGCGCTCTCAGAGTCCTTTTCTAGTATATCATTAACATCATCATATTAAAGGAGTCCAAAGGCTTCATTTATCTGCAGAGTTTTGAGGCTTTTTGTTTGTAAATCGTTTTAATGGATCAAAATAACATCTCATTTTCATTTTAAATGGTTGAATTAGAGACTTCCGGTGACGTCATGAGGAAAATAACAGCGTAGAAACGGTGCTCCGTTGTACAATAATACAAAACCAGTAAAAACAGTAATTACCGCTCACATAACTTGAAGAATACGCGATGCATTCATCTACGAGACAAAAAACGTCCAGCAAACAAGAAAGCTTGAAAGAAAAGGATGATAAACAACGGAGACCAGGAAGCACCGCTAACATTAGCTTAAATGCTACTAGCAACACGGGCCAATACGAGCAAGGGGGGACGCTGTTGGAGGAGACTTCGAAAGGAAAAACAAGAGGGGCACTACCAAACCAAAATGTCCCTTAATAGATTGGAACAAACCGTGGCAGACATAAAAGAACAAATGGGCGAATACAGAGAGACAATCAAGAGTTTGGAAGATAGGGCCGACATAACTGAAGATATGATGCGCCACCAGAGAGCGCTACGATACCTTCTTCACCGTGATATTGAACTTTCGGCCACCTGTGATGATCTCCAAAATAGACTAAGGCGGAATAATATCCGGATCTTTCAAGTACCTGAGGGAAGTGAAGGGGGAAACATGGTGGAATTTGTGACAAAGTTACTACGCGAAGTGTTAAAACTACCACCAGAGTTGGATGTCAGGATTGAGAGGGCGCACCGCTGCCTTCAATCCAAACCTAAAGAACCGGCAGCCCCTCGCAGATGAATTATTGTGCGATTTTTGGATACTGCGGTTAAAGACGCCGTTATAAAGCAAGCGTGGAGCAAGGGGAAGATATTTTTTCAGGACAAGAGAATCTTTTTTGACCAGGATTATTCCCCTGAGCTTCAAAAGAATAGAGCAAAAGTTTGAGAAGTTATTAAACAGCTCAAAACGAAAGATGTGCAGGCAAATTGCTTGTATCTAGCACAACTGAAGATCAAGATAGATATGGGATTTAAGACCTTCGTCACACTGACGAATGCTGCAGCGGTGCTGAAGGACCTGGGAGTGGAGGTGCGATGTGGAGAGAGAGAGAACGGATCGAGGAGGAGCTGAAGGAGGAATGGCGCAGCAGCGAGAAGAGGAAGGCGGTGGGGATGTCCCCATCAGGCATTAAGGTCTTTTTACGAGGAGAGGATTAAAAACGTCTTCAACTGCCAAGGAAGCTAAAAAATGACTGGAATGTGACGGTAATTACAATACTGGGTGACCTAGTTTTTATCACAGCATATCAGTAATGAAGAGACAATGACAACATATAAGGCTGAGTCACTATTGTAAATATATATATTGCTGTTACTAACATTTACATAGCTATGTTAAGTCTGGACAGATGCCGGATGTGGTTTGCCTTTTGTTTTTCACTATGAGTGAATTACACTCATTTAGACCTTTCTTACATTTAGGGTAGGTCACACCTCTCTGCCCCAAACACCAGTGGGGACCGGACACAGCCTGGGCTAAGCCTCTGTGTTTGGTTGGAAAGTTGAAAGTTCAGTTCTATATGGTTATTTGTGTTCTAGTGTTGTTGTTGTTGTTGTTCCCCTTGACACCCATTGCTGACTATAAATGGTCCACGTGCATACAATCTAGGCAAAATCTTGAAATTCATAACATGCTTTTAAACCTACAGACATGGGAATTTTGGTATAACTCAGACAATGACTTATTTGAGTTTTGTTAGCTATAATATAAAAGGAATTAACAACCCAATTAAAAGGAAAAAGATGTTAGGACAGTTAAAGAAAATGCAATGCTCTGTAGCACTGATTCAAGAAACACATTTATCTGAATCAGAACATTTGAAGTTAGAAAGAGAATGGGTGGACCAGGTCTACAGTGCATCATTTGGGAAAGAAAAAAAAGAGGGGTGGCTATCCTATTTAACAAATCTGTGTATTAATAATAATGAAAAAACATTCAAAGATAGTGAAGGCCGTTATATTATGGTGATTGGAACAATTGCGGGACAAAAAGCAACTATTTTAAATATATATGCACCAAACAAAGACTGCCCCCATTTTTTCAGGAAAATTGCAGCCCTTTTGGCAGATAAAGGGGAGGGTATTGTCCTTACTGGGGGAGACTTCAATTGTACACTAAACAATAAAATAGACAACCCATAACAATGAAACCCCAATCTAAAATGTCAAAAACTCTGATAGCCATGATGACAGAGCTGGGTTTGGAGGAAGTTTGGCGCTAGTTTCATCCGAGAGATAGATATTTTACATTCATGTCTCAGGTACATGGTAGTTACTCAAGGATAGATTATCTTCTCATTTCTTTTTTTTTTTTCCTTTTTTTGTCTGCATTTGTTCTCATTGTTTATCACCACAGAGGAGGAGTCAACATTGTTTGAGATCAATGCATTTTTTAGTCTTGCAGCCAAATATTTAAATATTTAGTGCATGTGTGTGACCATCAGCGGTCCTCCCTGAAAGCTGAGCAGACATCCTTTATTAGAACTCTCTATTATAAGCCAGGGAGGGCAGTGCTACACCTCAGTGATGTGTGGGGGAAACAAAGACTGGACAGGACGAACGGGGACAGAAACCAACAGGCTTGCAATTAAAGACTGCAAGGTGGTGTGTTATTCCCAACTACTAACTGTCCATCAATAAAAACAAATAAATAAATAGATCAAAAAAGAGGAGAAAACCAAACCAGCAAAAAAAGAATAAATAAATAATTAAAATGGTAGTGAGCACCATAACTGTGGATGACTTGATAGTGTAAAATAGAATGCAATAGAATAGAAGAGGCCAGAAGAGGACACTAGTGCAAAAGAGAATGAGATTAGGGTAGAGATTCTCAGCACATTCTGGGGGGTCCCATCATTCACTGAAATGGGACTCGGCAATAGCTGGCAAGACCTGATCAAATATGGAAGTGTGAAGGACCCCGAAGCCCAGAACAGCAATCACGGCAAGGCACGGCTAAGCCAACAGGGCACCACCCCATCCTGGGCCATAGGAGCCACAGGGCGCCGCCCCCCCAGAGAGCCACGGGGGCCACCGTGAACAACGCAAACAAGAACAAGAGGGAGCAGCTACAGACCCCTCCAGCACACCAAGGCCGACCCAGGCGGCCCGGGGCACGAGGACCCACCCGCCACCCTAACCCCAACCCCAACCCCGCCCACCCCAGCTCCCACCAAACCCCCCACCCGATTTGCCCAACCCCACCCCCACACGCTCCCCTGAGGTGCCAACAGCCCCACACAGCCTGGAAGCCAGACACAGGGGCCGAGCGGCCCACCAAAGGGACGGCACCCAGCCCATCACAAGGCAGGCCGCCACTGAGAGCCGGTCAGAGAACAACGGAGCCGGGACCCTATGCGAGCCCAGAGGGTAAAAATGGACAGTGTGGTGGGGCCCAGTGACACCAACCAGGAGGCACCCCGCACACCTCCCGCACCGGCCCCAGGCGAGCGCAGTACACCCAGGGCCCCCACCCACCCACAATACGCCCCAACAACCCACCAGGACAGAGCCACCACACGCCACCAGCCCGCAGTACAGCCACAACGCCCACCAGAACGGCCAATCCAGCCCCAGCAGCCCCCCCAAGAGCCATCGCACCAGCTTGGACCCGACAAACCCCCCCCCCCCCCACTCCTCTGTCCTTCAGTCTTCTTTTTGTAAGGCCAATATAAAAACAGCCACATTCACACTCCAGACTACAAAAGTCGTATTACAGTTAGCAAATGAATTTACTGTGCAACTTTTCCCTGTAAAAACATCCTCAAAGGTCTAACATCTGACAACATTGTCACAATGCTTACACTTACCACATCTATGGTTACCTTCAAGTTTCTGTAGAGAAAGATTTTCCTTGTTTGTATTCAAGTGACTGTGCACCAGTTTATCTCTCAATGTTGGTGCACGTCTGTAACAAAAGGAGGGGGGATCAGAGAACACAGCTTTCAGTGAGGGGTCACTTTGAAGGATGGCCCAATTGCTCTTTATTATTCTCTTAATTTTCAGAGCAGTTTTACAATATCTGGTGGAAAAAAAGACTCCATGTTTGTTTTCTGGTTTCTGCCTCTTCACCAGTAGGTCATTCCTATTGCACAGATCAGCCCTCCTTTGTGCTCGTTGAATCAGTTCTGTCTTGTAACCCCCATCCTCAAATCTCTTTATCATCTCCACAGATTTTGAAAGGTAGTCTTCTTGTGTGTCACATATCCTTTTAAGGCAAAGAAACTGTCCATATGGAATATTAGCGATAACATGTTGTAAATGGAAACTCTCTAAGGATTGTATTACTGTCTGTGTTCTTTCTAAAAATTTATGTATGTACATCACCATTTTCCTCTTTGCTAATCAAGAGATCCAAAAATGGAACCTCTCTCTGGCTGTACTCCAATGTAAACTTTATATTAGGGTTAATGGAGTTTATATATTTATGAAAATCTAAGGGTTTGACTTAATTCTCCTCCTGATAGAAGAGGCTAAAACACACAAAATTGGCCTACAGGAGGAAATAAAAAATGTGGAACAGAAGATTAGCCAATTGCAAGATCAGGACCAGATTAAGACAAATAAAAAAGTTAGAAGAAGACTTGGCTCAATTCACAGATAATCTTCGCCAAACCAAAATTTCTAAATTCAGAAGGGATCAATTGGACTACAAGGAACAGAGGGTATATCACTGGACCGAGTCCCATAGGCTTTTACATGAGACCAAAAAGAAACAGATCAGTGTCATTCAACCTTCCTAGCTCTGATGAGGGTGATGTTACTTCAGGCACAGAACAGTCTTTTTTAGAAGTTCTTATTCAGAGAATCCGACCAAGAGGCGGCCAATGAGGAGGGGGAGGAAGAAGAGGAAGACTAACATCACGGGGAGCATACAATGGAGTTCCACCCAGCACAAGGAGCAGAACCAAAACACAGCCCTGAACAACACAGTGATCAATATTTCAGGTACTCCCCTCTCTGAATCTTGTACATCTCTCCTGTCCAAAGGGCTTTCATTTGCCCCTACCTATAGTGCTAACCATTTCCACACACAGGTTGACCTATTTAAATTCTATCGAAAACTACATTTAAAAGCATGGTATAACAACCGTAGTATTTCTAGTACTGTAGACTCTTCCATAGGCACAACTGAGGAGCACTCTCACTCCCACTTTAAACCAAAGTCAACATTTTTTCCAATCAGTAATAATTCCTGCCTGATAGCTTTTACCAAAAAGGTCTCAAGTGAGGTGGATTTACTCTTTCAGCAGAATAACTCTACCCATTCCAATCTAATTAAAGAGGAGCATGAGGCACTATCAATGTTACAAAACAATGAAGAACTGGTGATTAAACCTGCTGATAAGGGCGGAGCAACAGTGATCTGGTCCAGACATAAATATATCAGAGGCACACCGCCAATTAGGTAATGTACAGTTCTATGAACGGTTAACATCCAGCCCATTAGATAGACTTAAGCTAGACCTTAAGAGCCTGCTGTCAACAGCTATTTCTAATAACTGGATCAGTAAAAAGGAGTATGAATATCTGTACCCCTCTGAACCTTGTCTGGCCACCTTCTACATGCTACCTAAAGAATCTGGAGAACCCACCTGACCAATCATTAGTGGGATTGGCACAATCTTGGAACCCCTTTCAAAGTTTATTGACTTTTTAATCAAACCCTATGTGCCTACTCTTACATCGTTTGTACAGGACACAACTGATGTTTTATTTAAATTATCCACATTGAAGAACATAGAAGATGCATTTCTTGTAACCATGGATATGGAGAGTCTATACACCAATATTGACCATGATGAAGGTCTCCGTGCTATCAAGCACTTTTTAACATCTAGGGATAGTGAAAGTATGCCACCCAATGATTTTATTTTACAACTCACTGAATGGACACTTAATATCAATGTATTTTGTTTTGAAGAGGACATACTGTATACAGACAGATTAAAGGAACTGCTATGGGGGCTTGCTTGGCACCTAGCTATGCCTGTCTCTTCCTAGGCCTTTGGGAGGAGGAGCACATCTACAATGGATGCAATTTCCTGTTTTCCTTTATAAAATTGAAGAATATTTGATTTCTATAATAGAGAAGGGTATCCAAAATAAAAAGCATGTATCTCAGATATATAAACGTTTCTTAACTGATACCTCACAAAACACATTGAATATTAAAGAAAAATGGGAATTGGAACTAAATACTATAATTGACAATAAAGTGTGGGAAGAACTGTGTGTGGACAGTTACAAAGGATTAAATAGTCAAATATGGAAAGAGTTCAATTGGAAACTAAAAATGAGATACTTTAATACCCCTTTGAACATTTCCGTGTTTGTCAAGACACCCCTGATTGAAATGTGTTGGAGGAACTGTGGGGGAAGTGGAGATTATACACATATTTTGGGACTGTCCAATAATCCAAGTGTTCTGGAAAAATATCAAAACAGAACTGGAAAAAAATGTCAAAGTAGATGTTCCTCTGGATCCTGTGGTGTACTTGTTGGGAGCTGTAACAAAGGATATATATATATATATGTATATGTATATATATATATATATATATATATATATATATATATATATATATATATATATATATATATATATATATATATATATATATATATATATATATATATATATAACGCAAAATAGAGATATTTGCTACTCATTGCAAAGAAAATGATTACTGTGGACTGGAAGGACACTAAATCACAGACGATAAGCAGAGACTGAAGCAGGTGAAGATTATGGAAGAGATGACCGCAAAGCTACAAACGAGAATGGACACTTTCGATCAAAGATGGGGAGATGTTGTGTCGTATTTGGATACCGATCGAAATGGGTTGGGGTAAAAGAAGGGGAATTGTCTGACAGTGGATCTTATTTGTATTGATACTGGCCTGGTGTATGCTTTTTGATTGTATATGCGTCAAGGGAAATGTTATGTTATGTTATGTGTGGAAAAAATAAAAAGTTTTTAAAAACTTGTTGAATTAGTGGTGCTCTAACATTACATTTTACTTTATGTATATCACCATTTGCTCTAGGACTTTTTTCTGCAGCGGGGGCAGGAGCACCGGGGAGTTGTGGCGGCGTAAACAAATGACACTTTACTGCAGATTTTATTTCTAGAACTGATTTATTAGACTTTTAACAACCAAATGGTATCATGAAAACAAGCAAAATATAATTCAAACTAAACCTTAATAATAATAATAATAATAATAATAATAATGTAAGTAAATATCTCAGTGGTCAAGTTTAGACCCAGCCTCAGAGCACCAGATCTTTCTAGGGTTTTTGTTGATAGGTTCTAAGGCTCTTTGGTCAAATTCTTCCAGGCCTGACCCATTGATACTGAGTAGCATCCAGAACATTCCTATGGACCTTTTTCACAACTTTCGCATTTCGCACCAGATATACGGAAGCGGAGCGTAACCCTGCTTCCGCACTGGCACAGGTTAAATGCCACAGATGCCAGCATGGACCAACAGTTATTGTAACATAGCAGGATGTTGTTGTCATGGACCAACAGTTATTGTAACATAGCAGGATGTTGTTGTCATGGACCAACAGTTATTGTAACATAGCAGGATGTTGTTGTCATGTCCAGAAGCATCTTATATTTCCTTCCACTCCTTCCCTGTTAACGGTGAAGCTAGAGGAAAATGGGTCCAGGCTATTCAGTGTTATGAAGGGCCCAGTTTTATCATTAAAACAGGAGCACTTCCGTCTGCAGCAGACACTTCACATCAGAACACTACATCTGGGGATGACGGTTTGAAACCCTAGCATTTTTCCTTGGAATGATTCTATTCCTACAGGAAAAAGGAGCCAGTATATGAACGGTGTCAAAAACGGCAGCTGTTAACGTCGCTATGAGTTGAGATAAAACAAATGTCCATGGTTTTAAAGTTATGGTGAACACAAATAAGTAATGTTGTCCTTAAACTGTAGTTGTGACCTTTAACCTTTCCATGCCAGTACATCAGTGTCAGCAGTAAACAACAGTAGCATTGGAAGGAAAGAGTGTAAATAGTGATAGAACAGTGAACAGTAGTTAGTGCAACAGCAGTAAGTCACAGTAAATGTATGAACACTGATCAAACCTGGAGTTTGGGACCATCCTCTTTTTTTTATTTGTCATGGGTAACATCTAACCCTCACAAAAACCTGCCCGTCTACTACATTAGATATTATGACAAACAAACACTAACATAAACACACACTGCCAGAGAAAAATGTGAACAGATTATGATAGCATTTGGGCTAACGTTAGCATTATGCTAACGAGACGTTGACTTGAACCATAGACAGAACAAATATAAAATAGTCAAATAGTCCATGTCCTCTATACTATCCATACATAACCATAGAACCCTAGTCCTAGGTATAAATGGACAGACTTATCACTTCAGTAGCATTAGCCCCAGGGCTCTCTCCACTTCTTTTGATTCTTTTTCCTCACGGAAAAAAATCGTAGCCTTTATCAAGTTTTTTTTCGTTAGTGAATTTTCCTCCACGATTCTCCCAATATCTGCAAATGTTAAAAGTGGAACTTGAAAAGACTCTTTCAGTATTATCTGCTTTCTACAGTCTTCACGTTTAACAGGAAGTTCAGTGACGTATGTCCACTTATTGTGAAAATGGCCCATAGGGACAGAGTAACACTGAAATAATTTGATTTAAAAGAAATATTGTCATGTAGCTGTATTATGTAAAGTTTGTTTGAGTTTATTTGAGCAGTTTACATATCTTGTAACAGTACAAGTTATAGTGTTTATATAATGATAGCTCAAAAGGAGTAGGCTGAAGCAGAGTTTCTTATTTTTGCCTAATAATGAAAACAGTTCAACACGCACCATTGTCTGTGAATGTAATCTGATGTTTTTATTCATCCATTTAGGGTCCCAGTCTGACCTTTGACCTCTTCTTCCAACACTCCTCCCACTAACATTACTCGTCTTATATAATTACATAAAACATTAATGTTAGATAAGTGGCACTGGTGTTTAATTCCAAATGTCAACATAACTAATGATAATCTATGACTTAGTAAAAAGTTAATTAAACGTGTCTCGGCTCATCCTCAATTTTTTTTTTTTTTTCACAAATACTTCCATAAACTCATCTGGAGTTAGCACTAGCTTGTGTAGATATTAGCTTAATGTTATATTATAAATTAGCTTAGTTGGCACCGTGCACAGTTAAGTTAAACTGTTATATGTAACATTAGATGGCTGTTAATATTTGGCACATATCTATTTAACTTTTAAAAATTAAGAGTTATCTCAAACTACTGTAATAAGTCAACTTTTTCGTTGCCCGAATCACAACGACACCCCCCTGACTGTCTGACCAGCTCATCAGTCACTTCCAAGATGCGCTCTCACAAAGAGTATATGATTCAAGATAGTTATCTGCAGTTCAGGATACTTTTATTTTCGACGCAGTGATGTATTTGCAGCAAACATAACATTTGTAGAAATGTGAAGAAGTGGCGGGACGACACAACTACATGAATGTAGAAGAAACACTGTATATGATATTTTATTAATAACAGATTCAATACAAAAATGTATTTACATTCCAATTCTTTTTCAACATGAAGCATGTCTTTAATATTTAGGCATGAAGTGATGACCATTATCTTTAAAGTTTTCATGCTCTCACTGCTCTACTTTAATTCATTTTATTTGACTGTTACATTTACTGTTTTTGTTGATGACATTTTTGATTAATAAAGTGAGTCATGTCACTTCCTGCATTCTCTTTTTATTTGACAAAGTATAGAAAAGTATTGAAACACATATTGGTATCGTGACAACACTAATTTGTATACCTGTGTATATGTACACAGTGTGTACGTACACAGTGTGTACATATATGTATTATTGTATTATATACTGTCTATAGTTTAATGCGAGTCTTGTCTCCATCTATACAAAACTACATTTCCCATCATCCTTTGTAAACCCAATGCATAAGAACATTGATAAAATTGACTTTGACGTGTTTATGTAAATATATATTTGTTCATAATATAAACTCAGAATTTAATGATAAGAGGAAAATTACAGTATAGATGCCAAAACCAGTTATGTAAAGAAAAGGGGCGCAGCTTATACCTTACACTTTTTCTCACTTCTCATGTTTGGTGAATTTTATTTTGACATTCATATTTGAATAAATACATCAACCATCTTTAGCAAAAATCATCTAATATAGTTTTACTGGTGGAATTAAACTTAATTTAATGTATGAGTCTTCAAAAATAAGACAATAAAATGAAAGAAAAAAAATTATAAACATAATCTCTTACATGCAGTGATAAATGGCATTGACAAATAAATACTATACAACATAGAAAAAGGTAAGATTGAAAAAGAAATTTAGTGAAAATTAAAAACCAGTGTGGAATTCTACTATTTATACTGCAAATATTTACCTGAAATTATATTTAAATAAATTAATCTAAAGACAATCTTAGTAACAAAAATTTAATAATATAATGATGACCTTACTAAGAAACAACTGTATTATATTTATGAGCTGCAGTTCTTCTACTGTCCACCAGGTGGAGCTAATTATTAACCATTACAGTTATGAGCTGCAGTTCTTCTACTGTCCACCAGGTGGAGCTAATTATTAACCATTACAGTTATGAGCTGCAGTTCTTCTACTGTCCACCAGGTGGAGCTAATTATTAACCATTACAGTTATGAGCTGCAGTTCTTCTACTGTCCACCAGGTGGAGCTAATTGACTGTATTGTGTGATTATTGAGACTAATAAATTGCATCTAAAATCTACATCGTCTTTGACCTTTAACACATATTTCATACAAACTTTGTCAAAACATTTGTATCATTTTTAAAGGGTTTAGGGGGTAGCATTGGGGGCCTGGAACCAATCAGGCCTTTTACATGTAAAATGTGACTATTTATGAAAACACTTCTGTAAAGAATTCATTTAGTAAGTAGAGGTACCACTGTGTGTGTGTAATATATATATATATATATATATATATATATATATATATATATATATATATATATATATATATATATATATATATATATATATATATATATATATATATATATACATATATATATATATATACATATATATACATATACATATATATATATATACATATACATATACATATATATATATATACATATACATATATATACATATACATATATATATATACATATACATATATATATACATATATATATATATATATACATATATACATATATATACATATATATATACATATATATATATACATATATATATATACATATATATATACATACATATATATATATATATATATATATATATATATTCATTCATTCATTATCTGAACCCGCTTTATCCTCACTAGGGTCGCGGGGGTCACTGGGGGCCTAATCCAGCTAAAATGGGTGAAGGCGGGGTACACCCTGTATGAGACGCCAGTTCACAGAGCCACCTCAGCTGACCCCTCTGGATGTGGAGGAGGAGCGGCTTTACTCCCAGCTCCTCCCTGGTGACTGAGCTCCTCACCCTATCCCTAAGGGTGCGCCCAGACACTCTACGGAGGAAACTCATTTCGGCCGCTTGTATCCGGGATCTTGTCCTTTCGGTCATGACCCAAAGCTCATGACCATAGGTGAGGGTAGGACCGTAGATCGACCGGTAAATCGAGAGCTTCGCCTCTCGGCTCAGCTCCTTCTTCACCACGACGGACCGATACAACGTCCGCATCACTGCAGACGCCGTACCGATCCGCCTGTCGATCTCCCGTTCCATCCTTCCCTCACTCGTGAACAAGACCCCAAGATACTTAAACTCCTCCACTTGGGACAAGGACTCCCCACCAACCCATGGGTATCCAGTGTACATATACATGGGATAAGAAGTTTTTTCTTATATAATGTCTATCAATGTCATCGCAGTCATTATTTCAACACATTGACATCTGTATTAATAGAACAAAGGAAGATGAATTAATAACCCAGAGCATCAGGAGGATTTCAGTTGTTAATCTACACCAACATAAACATGCTATTATCTATAGCAGGGGTGTCAAAGATGTGGCCCGTGGGCCAAATGTGGCCCCTGGGATGAACATATATATTTTTATAATGTTTTTTGTTTTGTATTGCTGCTTGCACAATACTGAATTTCAAAGCGAAAATGGCTCTCCTAAAATAAAGTGTAAAAAGAAATACAAAACAAAAAATATAAAATATACGTAAAAAAAAAATTGTGCATTGTATGCACTTTGACCCACTACCAATCCAGTAATGTTCAAAATAAAAATATCTTTGTATTTTTTGCAAATATAAAGTGTCTTGGTGCTCTTAAACAACATGTATAATATAAAAAAAAGTATTTAAAACCAAGTAACATATTGTGCACAGTACACACAGCATAATACTGAATTTTAAAGTGTAATGTGCACAATGTTACTTGTTTGCAATTGTTTTAAATATAATTAAGTATAGTTGTACCTCAACTTGTTTTACTTTTGTATTTGTTATTGTTCATTTATTTTTAACTTGAGACCTGGAATATTTGTAATTTTCTTTTCTTTTTTTTTTTTTACCCCTGTCGGCCCCAAATATCGGCTCAAGAAAATCAGCAGTCCATATCGGCCATCGGCCAAGGGTGATGGAAAAAAAAACTTTGGCATCAGCCTGTATCAGTCGATCCTTAGTAACAACATGTTAGACCAGATACAACATGTGATGTTAGGGTTAGCATTAGCCTACCCCAACATTAAACTAAATCAGTTAAAAGGTTAAACTAGATCAATCAATAAACGAGGACGAGAGAAGACTGACGTGTTTTGAGTCGTGTGCTTGTGCATCCGCGCCCTGGAATGCGTGAAGCAGTTGTATCCTAATAATTACACTACCTTGGTACATTTGATAAAAATAATTACAACACGTGAGGCTACGTGCTAACAGATGCTAATACTCACCAGTGAGGCTACGTGCTAACAGATGCTAATACTCACCAGTGAGGCTACGTGCTAACAGATGCTAATACTCACCAGTGAGGCTACGTGCTAACAGATGCTAATACTCACCAGTGAGGCTACGTGCTAACAGATGCTAATACTCACCAGTGAGGCTACGTGCTAACAGATGCCAATACTCACAAGTTAGCAAAACATAGTTAAGGTCTGAGTCTGCTTTGACGAAGTGCTGTTGAAGTGTGGATGCATTCGGTTCAGGTGTTGTAGCAAATAAGCCAGTGCTAGGCTAATGCTATTTTGTATTGGGCACACTGTTGTCTGCCTTACACGGCATAAAATGGCCCCAAACTTCTACTATTAATTAACTAACTATATTTTAAAGAGTGCAGAAACAGTCCAGACAGCTGTGTGTGTGTGTTATATATATATATATATATATATATATATATATATATATATATATATATATATATATATATATATATATAGTGCAGTCAGACAGCTGACACGCTGCAGGGCGACAGTATGAATGAATGCCAAAAACAGCATCAGGAGTAAAGGGTTAAACTACTACAATCTATGCCCACCATCTGCTTGAGCCCCCGCCACCACTGAACCTGACACCACTAACATGTCTGATGACTGTACTGTACTCCAACTATAACTGAATTAACACTTAAAGGACTCATTCTATGGTTATTTATTAATATTAACTTTATTAAAGGACTCATTCTATGCTTATTTATTAATATTGTTGTTCTTCATTGTTATTGAATTCATTGTGTGTTGGTTCTATTTATAAAAACGTTCAGATTGTTTTGTTTCCAGTTGTTTTTTGACGGTAGAAAAATGACTGGAGGTGGAACAACACAGTTTACTTCTACTTCCTCATACATGTCCATGACGCGCTGATGAGGCGTCTGTGATTGGCTCAGAATGTGTGAAGGAACACTCCCCCCTCCCCTCTGGCTCTGTGTGTGTTTACCATCCCAGAGTAACATCCAGCTAGGTTTGGTGACGTCACTTGTTTTGAAAACGTGCAGTAAAAAAACAGTCTTTATTTCCACAGAGACACATGAACCAGTTTGATCCAACAGTGGAGGGGGACACACCGCACGGACAGTGGAGGGGGACACACCGCACGGACAGTGGAGGGGGACACACCGCACGGACAGTGGAGGGGGACACACCGCACGGACAGTGGAGGGGGACACACCACACCACAGTGGAGGGGGACACACCACACACCACAGTGGAGGGGGACACACCACACACCACAGTGGTGGGGACACACCACACACCACAGTGGAGGGGACACACCACGCAGACAGTGGAGGGGACACACCACGCAGACAGTGGAGGGGACACACCACGCAGACAGTGGAGGGGACACACCACGCAGACGGTGGAGGGGACACACCACGCAGACGGTGGAGGGGACACACCGCGCAGACGGTGGAGGGGACACACCGCGCAGACGGTGGAGGGGACACACCGCGCAGACGGTGGAGGGGACACACCGCGCAGACGGTGGAGGGGACACACCGCGCAGACGGTGGAGGGGACACACCGCGCAGACGGTGGAGGGGACACACCGCGCAGACGGTGGAGGGGACACACCGCGCAGACGGTGGAGGGGACACACCGCGCAGACGGTGGAGGGGACACACCGCGCAGACGGTGGAGGGGACACACCGCGCAGACGGTGGAGGGGACACACCACGCAGACGGTGGAGGGGACACACCACGCAGACGGTGGAGGGGACACACCACGCAGACGGTGGAGGGGACACACCACGCAGACGGTGGAGGGGACACACCACGCAGACGGTGGAGGGGACACACCACGCAGACGGTGGAGGGGACACACCACGCAGCAAACGCAGCAGGTGTTGGTAACTCAGGGCGGCCCATCAGATTCCAAGAGAAGAAAAGTGGTTTTCATTGACACCCTTAACAGTCTGACTATTGTACTCCAACTACAACTGAATTAACCCTTAACCTCTGCTCAGGTTGTAGAGTGGGTCATCCAATAACTGAAGGGTTGGTGGTTTGAATCCCACTCCGTCCTAGTTGGTCCATTGTGTCCTTGGGCAAAGACACTTCAGCCTCCTTCCTCCAGTGTCACTCACACTGGTTTATGAATGTTTGGTGAGGGTGGGAGGGGCCATAGGCAGTGGTGGTCAGAGGGACTTCTGTCAGTCTGCCCCAGGACAACTGTGGATACATATGTAGTTTACCACCATCAGAGCGAGAATGTGAGAGTAAATGAATAATGGGTCAATAATATAAAGCACTTTCAATGGCCAAAAAAGTGCTATATAAATCCAATCCATTATTATTTTTATTACTTAACAACAAAAATCAACCAAAAAGACAAAATTAAAAAATAAATAAATAAAAAACTTGGAAAATGGAAAATTGTCCAAATGTTTCTTTGGTAAACAAACATAAGTGTATAAAAATACTAATAATTTTATAAATAAAGTTTATTTTGAACTGAAAGGTCACAAATATTGGTCTGATTGTAAATGGTGTCTTTCACCATTGAAAAAATTTGATAAAATAATCAACAATAAAGAAAATACTAAACAAAACTAGCAAAGATAAATGTTAAATATTCTTCACTTCTATAGATGTTCCACCTTCATGGTTCAAAGCTCTTTACATTAGCCTCACATTCACCCATTCACACACACTCACACACCAGTCGTAGGGGTGTAAAGATAAACCTATTGGAATCGGTTATTGGTCTGTGTCGTATCAGATTCAGTGAATCGGTCCACGGAGCCTGAATCAGTAAAACTGTACCAACGGTCCCATGCACTGAATCGGTTTCCTGAGGTCCAACCATCGATTAGTAATTCTGTTCTTTATATCTGTGACCAAGTAGCTTAGCAGTGACATAACATTTGTTTTCAGAAATGTACACGTTAAAACTTCCAACCTGATGTTTATCTGCTTTTTTTCCAGCACAGATGGAGGTAAAGTTAAAGCAAATGCAGGCAGCGGACAGGAAGTGACAAAACAAAAGCATATTTATTGACGAAACCGCAGATCCGTGGTTGATCCACACAGACTAATCAGATTTTTTTCCCACAGATTTCCAAAACACATGACGACTTCAGTGCTAACATATAATATGTTACTGTATGAGTAACTGATGTGGTACGAGTTAAAACTGAAAATAAAACTAAACACTGACCTCCTGGGTACAGAATGTTTAATCATGGTTACGGGTTTGGAAAGTAGGGACTCAGTCAGTCCCGTCAGTCCACCTGTACTGGATCCAATGTCAGTCTCCTGCTGTCATGTCTTTAAAATATCTCTGTAAACCCTGACCTCTGACCCTCTGTAAACAAATCATTGTATCAATGTATGTATCAAATCAATAACTGATATTAATGATAATATACCTGTAGATAAGTGATATTAATGATAATATACCTGTAGATAAATGATATTAATGATAATATACATGTAGATAAATGATATTAATGATAATATACATGTAGATAAATGATATTAATGATAATATACCTGTAGATAACTGATATTAATGATAATATACCTGTAGATAAGTGATATTAATGATAATATACCTGTAGATAAGTGATATTAATGATAATATACATGTAGATAAATGATATTAATGATAATATACATGTAGATAAATGATATTAATGATAATATACATGTAGATAAATGATATTAATGATAATATACCTGTAGATAAATGATATTAATGATAATATACATGTAGATAAATGATATTAATGATAATATACCTGTAGATAACTGATATTAATGATAATATACCTGTAGATAACTGATATTAATGATAATATACCTGTAGATAAGTGATATTAATGATAATATACCTGTAGATAACTGATATTAATGATAATATACCTGTAGATAACTGATATTAATGATAATATACCTGTAGATAAATGATATTAATGATAATATACATGTAGATAAATGATATTAATGATAATATACATGTAGATAAATGATATTAATGATAATATACCTGTAGATAACTGATATTAATGATAATATACCTGTAGATAAATGATATTAATGATAATATACCTGTAGATAAGTGATATTAATGATAATATACCTGTAGATAAATGATATTAATGATAATATACCTGTAGATAAGTGATATTAATGATAATATACCTGTAGATAAGTGATATTAATGATAATATACCTGTAGATAATTGATATTAATGATAATATACCTGTAGATAAGTGATATTAATGATAATATACCTGTAGATAAGTGATATTAATGATAATATACCTGTAGATAACTGATATTAATGATAATATACCTGTAGATAAATGATATTAATGATAATATACCTGTAGATAAATGATATTAATGATAATATACCTTTAGATAAGTGACATTAATGATAATATACCTGTAGATAAGTGATATTAATGATAATATACCTGTAGATAACTGATATTAATGATAATATACCTGTAGATAACTGATATTAATGATAATATACCTGTAGATAAATTATATTAATGATAATATACCTGTAGATAAGTGACATTAATGATAATATACCTGTAGATAAGTGATATTAATGATAATATACCTGTAGATAAGTGATATTAATGATAATATACCTGTAGATAAGTGATATTAATGATAATATACCTGTAGATAATTGATATTAATGATAATATACCTGTAGATAAGTGATATTAATGATAATATACCTGTAGATAACTGATATTAATGATAATATACCTGTAGATAACTGATATTAATGATAATATACCTGTAGATAAATGATATTAATGATAAATACCTGTAGATAACTGATATTAATGATAATATACCTGTAGATAACTGATATTAATGATAATATACCTGTAGATAAATGATATTAATGATAATATACCTGTAGATAAGTGATATTAATGATAATATACATGTAGATAAATGACATTAATGATAATATACCTGTAGATAAGTGATATTAATGATAATATACATGTAGATAAGTGATATTAATGATAATATACCTGTAGATAAGTGATATTAATGATAATATACCTGTAGATAAATGATATTAATGATAATATACCTTTAGATAAGTGACATTAATGATAATATACCTGTAGATAAGTGATATTAATGATAATATACCTGTAGATAAGTGATATTAATGATAATATACATGTAGATAAGTGATATTAATGATAATATACCTGTAGATAAGTGATATTAATGATAATATACCTGTAGATAAGTGATATTAATGATAATATACCTGTAGATAAATGATATTAATGATAATATACCTTTAGATAAGTGACATTAATGATAATATACCTGTAGATAAGTGATAATAATGATAATATACCTGTAGATAAGTGATATTAATGATAATATACCTGTAGATAAGTGATATTAATGATAATATACATGTAGATAAATGATATTAATGATAATATACCTTTAGATAAGTGACATTAATGATAATATACCTGTAGATAAGTGATATTAATGATAATATACCTGTAGATAAGTGATATTAATGATAATATACCTGTAGATAAGTGATATTAATGATAATATACCTGTAGATAAATGATATTAATGATAATATACCTTTAGATAAGTGACATTAATGATAATATACCTGTAGATAAGTGATAATAATGATAATATACCTGTAGATAAGTGATATTAATGATAATATACCTGTAGATAAGTGATATTAATGATAATATACCTGTAGATAAGTGATATTAATGATAATATACCCGTAGATAAGTGATAATAATGATAATATACCTGTAGATAAGTGATATTAATGATAATATACCTGTAGATAAGTGATATTAATGATAATATACCTGTAGATAAGTGATATTAATGATAATATACCTGTAGATAAGTGATAATAATGATAATATACCTGTAGATAAGTGATAATAATGATAATATACCTGTAGATAAGTGATATTAATGATAATATACCTGTAGATAAGTGATATTAATGATAATATACCCGTAGATAAGTGATAATAATGATAATATACCTGTAGATAAGTGATATTAATGATAATATACCTGTAGATAAGTGATATTAATGATAATATACCTGTAGATAAGTGATAATAATGATAATATACCTGTAGATAAGTGATAATAATGATAATATACCTGTAGATAAGTGACATTAATGATAATATACCTGTAGATAAGTGATATTAATGATAATACACCTGTAAATAAGTGATATTAATGATAATATACCTGTAGATAAGTGATATTAATGATAATATACCTGTAGATAAGTGACATTAATGATAATATACCTGTAGATAAGTGATAATAATGATAATATACCTGTAGATAAGTGATAATCTAGTTTTACTAATTTAACAGGTTTGTAAAACTCTGCTCATATTTAAAGTACAAAACTTACTTTCCCTCAAGAAAGACCAAATAAAAGATAAAAATGTCCTAAAGTTTAATTATTCCTGTAAATGGTAGAATACACTGAACATAACACTGAGCTTAGAGAAAAACACTGTTTTTATTCTTTTGGAGGAAAAACACTAATGTCACTGATTTGGTAAAAACTCTTTCTGATGCTGGTGTCTAGTTTACAGAAGGTCAGAGATCAGGGTTTACAGAAGGTCAGAGGTCAGAGACCAGGGTTTACAAAGGGTCAGGGTTTACAGAGAAGACATGACAGCAGACTCGCCAGAATCCAGTACAGGTGGACTGACTGAGTCATGTGACTGAACTAGCAGGTACCGTTTTACTGAGTACAGCATGGGTCCACTTTACAAACCCGTACCCACGTACATTAGACCCATAACCCAACCCATGATTAGACATTCTCTACCAGAGGAGCTCAGTGTTTTTATTTTCAGTTTAAACTTGCTAAGTGTTGCAGTGTATTTTGGAAATCTGTAGGCGGATATGAAGCTCCCTTCAAAATAAAACTATTGGGCTGTGTGCATCAACCACAGATCTGTGGTTTCATCCATAAATATGCTTTTATTTAGTCACTTCCTGTCTGCTACCCGCATTTCCTTTCTATCCGTATCTTAAAAAATCTGCAGATAAACATCCGGTTGGAAGTTTCAATGTGTATACATTTAGGAAAATAAATGCTATGTCATTGTTAAGCTACTTGGTCACAGATATAAAGAACAGAATTACAGATCGGTGGGTGGACCACAGGAAACTTGATTCATGGCCGTAAATCCGGGGCATCAGACCGCTCCAAGACAGTTTTACAGATTCAGGCTCCGTGGACCGATTCACTAGATCTAATGCAGTACAGACTGATAACAGATTCCAATCGGTTTATCTTCAGACCCCTAGTGGACAGCCAGAGCCAGGATGCAAACCGCCAACCCTTCAGTCATTGGACGACACGCTCTACCAACTGAACCACAGCCGCCCCAAGATCGAACTAAATAGTCCAAAAGATGAGGGGAAAAATACAAAACCACAAATTCAATAAAATAAGCCAAGATGAACAAAAGAAAGAGGGGGAAAAAATGTAATTGAATTAAAAAAAATAAACATTTTTTGGACTGGAAGTGGCAACTTTTTTCATAGTTTGGCTGAGGGAGCGACTTTTATGTGAAATTATTAACAGATTATTCTATAATTTCACACTATTTTCAGACCAAAAACCAGCAGAGGGCGCCGTTGAGCTACTAGAGCAAGGGTGTCAAACTGCGGTCCTTGAGGGCCGGTGTCCTGCATGTTTTAGATGTTTCCCTCTTCCATTCCACCTGGATGATTTAGTTTAAATATTCAGAAAAAATCAGCCATTTTCCTTTTAGTTTTGTGCATGGACAAGGTGCAAAAAAGCAAGAGTTTTTTATAATTTATTTTATTCAAACATTTTTAACAGCAAAATTAAAATTGTTGGGACCAAATTTCAATAGTAGTTTTCTTTCCACATTATTTGTCATTTTGTTTATTTTTCTACTTTTTTTTTTTATTGTGGTATTTTTCTTAGATTTTCTACCATTTGTGTCTTACTTTGCTCATGTTACCAATTATTTTGTTAGTTCTCAGGAGTTAAAGGGTTAAACTGAATCACATGGAAGAGGGAAATATCTAAAACATGCAGGACACCGGCCCTCGAGGACTGGAGTTTGACACCTGTGCACTAGAGGGTACCGATGAGCATGTTGTTTATGCTGTGGGCCTTATTCACCCGGAACATTCCAAAGATGTTGAGGGGTCACTTGTTGCTAAACACAACACATATGGGACAGTATTAGCGCCTCACTGCTGCATTCTCAAATAGGAAAAAATAGTGGTGTGGACAGACCTTCCATTGTTTCCTCAAAGATAAGGCACTCGGGTGTGAATGGATCAAAAACATAAAGAGGATCCTGGTCCATATTTCACAGTAAGATAAGGACAATTATGTCCGCTGAAATGCACTAGCTAACACATTTAGCTTCACTTACCAGACTAGCAATAATGATAAATAGTCATCTAATCAACCTGATGTCACCATGAAATAAGAAAATATGAATGTGTAATTACTGTATTTTCCACATTAAGCAAAGTCAAAATTTTTAGATAAAAACTAAAAATGAGACAAAGATGAAAACGCCCAGTCACTAAGCACAACCAGAATTAATCCATATATAAGACGCACTGTGGTTTTTGGAGAAAATTAAAGTATTTGAAATGCACCTTATAGTACTGTAAAAACACTACACTCTGTATGCTATTTCAACATTATGCTAAATCCATTTTGTGGTTAGTGTGCCGATGGCTGTCAGTTCTGATGATATGCTAGTGGTGCCATTAGCCTAATTAAACTTTATGTCTGTGGTCTAAACTGTAGGCATGTTTCAACCCAAACATTCACTGAAGCTAGTGATTGACAACATATGGAACTGTGTACTTCTGTTTAAATACTGTACCCCTTATATGTAAAAATGGCCATCAGGTGACTAAGGTGAATGGTGATTTGAATTACTGTTATGTGTTACGTTAGGATACATTAGCTGAATGTGTTACATTCACATACCAGGTACATTCTCAGTTCACTGTTTATACATGATGTTAACGTTAGGTGAATATGTCACATTAGCATACTCTGCACATTCTCACTCCACTGTTTATGTATCATGTAACATTAGCTGAATGTGTTATGTTAAACGAGTGTATTACGATAGCACACATTAGCCAAGTGTGTTACGTTAGCATTCGTTAGGCGAAGGTGTTACGTTAGCATACATTACCATACCTTACACCAGAGGTGGGTAATCCCAGGTTCATCAAGTCAAAGTCCTGCCATGTACTGGTTCAAACCGGTTCACTGAACACAGGTGATTCCACTAATTATCCCATTTACCTGGATAAGGCATTGTGCTCATCAGAGTGGACTGGTTCAGTGAACAGGTTGGAACCAATACATGGCAGGACTTTGATTTGATGAACCTGGGATTACCCACCTCTGCCTTACACCTATTTAGTCTGTTGTTCTCTATTCTATTTTTATTTTAAATTGCCTTTCCAGATTAAATGTCTGTTCTTGGTGTTGGATTTTATCAAATTAATTTCCCTCCAAAATGTGATTTATATTCTAGAGCTACTTATAAATGTTTTTTTTCCAGAAAATATGTTAAATAAACAAAACTCTGCAAAACATGAACAACATAATCAACAAATTTCAATAAAATAAAAAAAAAATCCTATGTTGCCACTTTGGGAAAATGGATAAATGTCCAAATGTTCCTCCTGTAAAACGAATAAATGTTATCATAGAAAGAAGTGTGTAAAACTAACATTTTTACAAATAAACACAGTCACTGGTGTTTTTCAGTTCATATCTATCAAATATACCCTGCTTTTCACAATAAAATACAGATGACTGGGGGGGGGGGTTAACCTAAATGTACGAGTGTTTTTCAGTCTCCATCTTTTTCTCTGTTAAATAAATAGTAAATGTCAGTGTTTTGGTCCAAACGCCAGCTGTTTCCTTTACAAACATATCTGGAGCTAAACAGTTAAATAACAAATTGACTTTTAATTTGAAGGCGATTTTCATGCATTTAAACCAGAATGTCCGCGTTAAAGCTTCAAGTGCGCGCGCGCGTGTATGTGTGTTTAACCGACAGTCCAGTTATATAACTTAATCACACACGAAGCTTGACTCTTTATGTAAGAACGACAATATCTTAATAAAAAGAGAAAAGAAACCAACAAAAACGAGGCGTTTTCTTTCATTTTGCATTTGCCATTTCATTCCAACGGCTTTCTCCGTGTCAATAACCCACGGAGGAGCAGTACTGAGCCGGATATATCCTGTTCACATTACCGTCCACTGGCGGAGTCAGTTACTATTACTGGAGGAGTAACGCCATTTTGAGTGTGTGCGCGCGGAGGCTTTTATCTCCACAAGTCCTCCGGTTTGACGCTTATCTCATCCCCTGTGACCTCCAATCAGCATCGGGTCTTCCATTTACTCGCTTTAACAAAGAAATATTCGCTCCCACCACTGACTTAAAGTCCCCACTAAACACGGCGGTTAATCGGATTTCGTTCTCGGCGGCTAAACCAGTAACGCGTTACTAACCAAACTCTAACCGTTGAAGCGCGAGCGCAAAATGTCTGTGACCGACCTCCGCGCGACCGCCACACAGCCACCAAAATTACCACCAAAAGCACCCCAAAAGACGGTCAAACCAACCGCCACGTCCGGTCAACCGACTCGGGGTTGGATAGCATAAAAGCAGAGGAGATAATCACGTCGAAGTTGTCACTGTTAGCGACTTAAAATGTCGGCTGTGAAACGCTCGAGCTCCATCGTTGTTGTTGTTGAGGTTGACACGCGCAGTGTTTTCAGAAGCAAAAGCCCGCCGTGACTCCAAAAGCCTCCGTTACCACCACACTAAACGACCACACTTGCCACAAACCAACACACGCCGATTTTGTTCTTGGATTATTGGTTATTTTACGTGGAGTTGGCAGTTTTAACGCGGTTTCCTCTCGAGTCAGAGCGGCCGGTGACTGATTAAAAGTTAAACTCGCAGGTCGTCAGTCCGTGAAGGTGTTTTCAGATGAATGACGCACGGAACGGACCAACCGGACACACACGCCGCTTTACACGAACCCCCGTGTTTTACGACGGTTCCAAACCTACATTCAATCCAATTTTAATTTTAATTCTGCGTCCACGGAGCCACCGGAGATAAGGGATTTCACCGGGCGGGGAGGAGGAGGTGGGGGCGGGTGGACGTACGGAGGAACGGACGGAGCCGCTGAGATGCTTCCACATGTCCCCGGGAACGGTGCTCCCACCCTGCCGTTTGCTATTTTACACATTTATAGTCGTTTTTCAGCTGCTAAACGGACCAAAAGTTGCTCTTGGGAGCGCTTGTGTTTCGGGGAAAGGAAGCAGTCAGGCTTCGGGTCGCACATCACCTCCCGGGCTTCTTTTTTAAATTTACATTATCAAAAATTAAGGGGAAAACTACTCACCTCCGCCGGATTTCTGTTCCGCAGCTCCAAAGTGATTCTCTTCTTCATATCCATGTTGAGATTTGTCCCGTGGTGCGGTCACAAAGCGGTAGTAAACTGTTAAGAAAGTCCCGCGGATCAGAGCCGAAGCTGCTTTCCTCTGACGGCCACAGTTTGTCGACTGATCCTCCATGATACCTCCCGTCCTGCCCCCTCCACTATGGCCCCGCCCCCCACCGCACACGGTTGGCTGGTTGTTTTCCCACTGCCGCTGATTCGATGAATCGCTCGTCAATCAGGACTGAGCGTCCGTAATCCATGAAACTGGGCTGTGAGATCCCCGAAAGACACTGGCACACTGACAAAGCCTCATGGGAAATGTAGTTTACCAAGACTGCAAAAACAAGAACGCCGACATTAAAATGACAGCGTACTAAAAGTAGTTATATTCATCGTCATTAATGCGTATATATATATATATATATATATATATATATATATATATATATATATATATATATATATATATATACATACACATTTTATATATACATATATAAAAAAAAAAAAAATGTTCCTCTCGCCCCACGTGGGCGGTGTCTCCTTCAGGCTCGGGTCCTCCAGAACCCTCAGGCCTGGGAGCCTGAGGGTTCTACGCAGGATCTTAGCTGTTCCTAGCAATGCGCTCTTTTGGACACAGATCTCTGATGTTGTTCCTGGTATCTGCTGGAGACATTCTCCCAGCTTGGGGGTCACTGTCCCTAGTGCCCCCATCACTACTGGTTACTACTACTGCCTTCACACTCCACATTTTCTCTAACTCCTCTTTCAGCCCTTGGTATTTCTCTTCTCTTCTCATGTTCTTTCTTTCTCATGTTGCTATCACTGGGGACTGCTACATCTATCACCGTCTTCCATCTTTATCCACCACCACTATGTCAGGCTGATTGGCCATCACCATCTGGTCTGGATCTGGAAGTCCCACAGGATCTTGGCCTGTTTTTCTCTGTCACCTTTGGGGGGTTCTCCCATCTTGTGCCATCAACACAGCCCTCCACACAGTATGTGAACACCTTGAACACTCTGGCGGTTATGTGAGGATGTTGTTTGTGGACTTCAGTTCTGCTTTCAACACACTTGTTCCAGGCAGACTGATGTCCAAACTGCGCAGTCTGGGTATTGGAGAGCACACCTGCAGATGGATCAGAGACTTTCTCACTGGCCGTCGGCAGTCAGTCAGGCTGGGGGCCACCACTCCTCAACTCTGACTGTGAGCACTGGGGCTCCCCAGGGCTGTGTGCTCAGTCCAATGCTGTACACTTTGTACACCCATGACTGTGCACCAACTCACAGCAGCAACATCTTTGTGAAATTTGCAGATGACACGACTGTGGTGGGGCTGATCTACAACAATGATGAGACGGCCTACAGGGAGGAGGTCCTGAACCTCACTACCTGGTGCTCCCTCAATAACCTGGCACTCAACTCCTCAAAAACCAAGGAGTTGGTGCTGGACTTCAGGAGGAAGAGGGAATACCCCCCCCCTCTTCTTATACGAGGGGACCAGGTGGAGCGGGTCAGTGACTTCAGGTTCCTGGGAACGTACCTGTCACGGGACCTTACATGGAGCAGGAACACCAATGTCCTCGTTAAAAAGGCACAGCAGCGCCTGTACTTTTTAAGGTCACTGAGAAGGGTCAACATGTCCCAGGACCTGCTGTTGTCCTTCTATAGATGTTCTGTAGAGAGCATCCTCACCTACAACATCTTGGTGTGGTTCAGGAGCAGCTCTCAGGCTGACAAGAAGGCTCTGGAAAGGGTCAGGAAGTCAGCACAGAGCATCATAGGAGTCCAGCTGTCCTCTCTGTCAGACATCTACAACACCAGATGTCTGTGCAGGGCCACCAGCATCGCCCGTGATGGTTCACACCCTGGGCACAGCCTGTTCTCACTGCTGCCCTCAGGGAAGAGGTACAGGTCCATCAAGGCCCGCACTTCGAGATTCCTGAACACTTTTTATCTCAGTGCAATCAGGGTACTGAACACTAGTGGGACACAATAGCTACCTCAGCCATTGCCCACTGTGCAATATATTTATATATTTATATATATGTTTATATATTTATATATTTATTCATGCTACCATGTCTTCTAATGCACTTTTTACATTACCTCCTGTAAATGTTTTTATACATCATACTTTTATTCTATTTTAATCTCCTTCTGTAATTTTATGCCACCAGAGTTGTCTTTTAAATTTCATTATGCATGTGTGTATGATGACAATAAAATGATTCTATTCTATTCTATTCTATTCTATCTTGACCCTTGACCTCCAGTCCATACTCTTTACAGATGTTCCTGTACAGTATGTCCTCTACCTGGTTATGCCTCTCCATGTATTCCTTGCCTGCCACCATCTTACACCCTGCTGTGATGTGCTGGACTGTTTCAGGGGCTTCTCTACACAGCCTACACCTGGGGTCCTGTCTGATGTGGTAGACCCCGGCCTCTATTGCTCTGGTGTTAAGGGCTTGTTCTTGTGCAGCCATGAGTAGTGTCTCTGTGCTGTCCTTTAGTCCAGCCTTTTCCAGACACTGGTATGTCTTTTCCATATCAGCCACTTCCTCAATTTGTCGATGGTACACGCCATGCAAGGGTTTGTCGTTCCATGATAGCCCCTCTAGTTACTCGACTTTACTGGGCTTTTGTTGCCTGAGGCATTCACTTAGCAGTTGGTCATTGGGGGCCATTTTCTTGATGTATTCCTGGAGGTTCGCCGTTTCCTCCTGGACAGTAGTTGTGACACTTACTAGTCCTCGGCCCCCTTCCTTTCTCTTAGTGTACAGCCTCAGGACACTGGACTTGGGGTGGAACCCTCCATGCATGGTAAGGAGTTTCCTTGTCTTTATATCAGTGGCTTGTATCTCTTCCAGTGGCCAGGATATTACAATACAATGGTATATATATATATATATATATATATATATATATATATATATATATATATATATATATATATAGCATTGTATTCTTTTTCCTTTATTTTCTGTTTGTTTAGAAACCACACAACCTGAATTACAGCACAATTACCTGGATGTTAAATAAATAAATAAATTATAAGACCCATCCTCTAGAACAGCTGCATTCTTTCTGACTGAAGAATTAGGCCAGGGGGTGTACGACCAATATTTTTATCATCATTACATCCTACACTAATGCTAACACTAGGTTAATGCTAATGGTAACAATAGAGTAATCCTGACACTAAGTTAATGCTAACACTAGGCTACTGCTAACAATGGACCAGGGTTCTCAAGTTTTCAACACAGCTTGGAGTGAGATTGGGGGTGGGGGGGTGGGAGGCATGACCGGGTGGGGTTAGCGATTTAGTCGCTAAAAGTTGCCAACACCACCTATTTCAGTGCTGTGTTCTGATTGGCTAACTCACTACAGCTGTATAAACACAGTAATGTGACACTGACCTGTTCATACTAACACAGAAAAGTTCAGAATTATCAGCATCAGGGCCACCCCTGCACAAAATGGGGTCCTAAACAGAATGTTATTTTGAGCCCCCCATTAAAAAATGACTATCACTGAAAAATACTAAAGAGCTGAACAATGAAGACTACAGGTCAAAGGTCAACAGTTAAAGACAAAGGACAAAAGGATGGAGGAAAAGAGTGAAAAGAGTGAAAAAGATCAACCAGAGCAGCAGGGTCCAGTCCAGGTCCTGAAGAGTCCAGTCCAGGTCCTGGATCCACTATCCTGCATGTTTGAAAGGTCTTTATCAGGTTCTACAGGGTTTGGATCAGGTGAGTTAGAAAATGGATCAATCTAAACCAGTGTCAAACCCACTTTAGTTCAGGGGCCACATTCAGTCTAATATAATATAAACTGAACTTAACCAGTAAATTATATAAATAATAACAGAATAACAACTTGTAAATGATGTCGACTTTAAAGTGTTCTGTGTTTTTGAGTAAAAAAGTCAAACATCCATAAAGAAAATGTTTCCATGTATGAACTGTACTTGAACAAATATAAAATATTAACCATCCTTGACATTCAGCAGAAAAATACATTAAATGTTAATTAAGTGTTAGTTGATCATTTCTACATGTGCATCATAACTTCCAGATCACTATCGATCAACTAAAACACAAACAGAATATTGGTCACATGACACACACTCAACACATTTACTTATTCACATTGTTATTAAAGGATCATCTGTAAATGTTGTTTTCATTAAAATAATATAAATGTGTGTTTTTATTATTGATAGTTTATTATGACAGTATTTTACTGCTCTGACCCACTTTACATTAAATTAACCTAAAATCATTTAAACATCTTTGATCTCTTCAGTGTCATTTTTTCATTTCAGAAATGCATCCACCAGCTGGACTGGACCCTATGGTGGACCAGCTTTGGCCCCCGGGCCACATGTTTCACACCTGTGGTCTAAAACAGTGGTCCCCAATCTTTATATAATCGTGGACCGGTGTGTATGTGTGTGTGTGTGTGTGTGTGTGTATGTGTGTGTGTGTGGGTGTGTGTGTGTATGTGTGTGTGTGTGTGGGTGTGTGTGTGTATGTGTGTGTGTGTGGGTGTGTGTGTGTAACCCTAGAACACCCCCACATTTAAATAAGGGTTAACTCTAATGCAGCTAACCATGACCACCGTGGCTAAGCTAATGCAGCTAACCATGACCACCGTGGCTAAGCTAATGCAGCTAACCATGACCACCGTGGCTAAGCTAATGCAGCTAACCATGTCCACCGTGGCTAAGCTAATGGAGCTAACCATGTCCACCGTGGCTAAGCTAATGGAGCTAACCATGTCCACCGTGTCCACCGTGGCTAAGCTAATGGAGCTAACCATATCCACTGTGGCTAAGCTAATGGAGCTAACCATGTCCACCGTGGCTAAGCTAATGGAGCTAACCATATCCACTGTGGCTAAGCTAATGGAGCTAACCATGTCCACCGTGGCTAAGCTAATGGAGCTAACCATGTCCACCGTGGCTAAGCTAATGGAGCTAACCATGTCCACCGTGGCTAAGCTAATGGAGCTAACCATGTCCACCGTGGCTAAGCTAATGGAGCTAACCATGACCACCGTGGCTAAGCTAATGGAGCTAACCATGTCCACCATGGCTAAGCTAGTCTAGGCTAACACCAACAACAACAACCTTTAAACCAGAGGGCTCAAACATGCGGCCCGGAGGCCAAATGCGGCCTGCCAAAGGTTCTGATGTGGCCCTTGGGATGAATTTGCAAAGTGCAAAACTTCCACAGGCTGTGGAAGTAATTTTAGTTCAGGTTCCACATACAGACCAACATGATCTATAGTCAAATTATAGCAGAATAACATACAAAAAAAATAATTTACATTATGCCCATAAATAATAACAAATTCAAATGTATCTTTATTATAGTGCAAAAAATAACATTAAATTAAGAAAATACTTGTACTTACTAACTATCTTGTAACAATAAAATGTTAAAACTCTGAATAAATAACCTAAACATTTTAGTAGATCTGATTCATAATGCATGTGCGTAAATTATAAATTGAGGCATAATATTGTTAGAATTGTGCATATTTTTCTTGAGATATTTCAGGTTTACAGGTTATTCACACCTTTCTTGTTGGATAGTTTCTTTGAAAAAAGTAAGTATTTTCATAATGAAATGGGGTTTGTTTGAACCAAAACAAAGACAAAAATTTGGAATTGTAATTTTTTTTCTCTACAGGTTATTATGCTATTTTTTTTTTACTGATCCGGCCCACTTAAGATTAAATCGGGCTGAATGTGGCCCCTGAAAGTAATGAGTTTTAGCCCCTTGCTTCAGACTGATGCCTGTTACACAGGTGCTCTTTGACACAGTTCGAATAAACAGCTTCTAAATATTACAAAGTAAACATTGACTATCAACTCAGAAAACTATAAAAGGTTTGAAATTAATTTTAAACAAACCTGCAGCTACTTCTCCTCCAGTCACTGATACATCTGACTGACTGACTTCAAACTACCGCGGGTGATAATATGGGAAATGTGATTGGCTGTTCTGTGCAGAATGGCGAGTACTGATTGGTCGGAGAGGCCCTGGTGACTTTCTCACCACACGTTTTTGACAGGTAGACCAGCCTATAAAATACTGGAAATCATATGGTGTAAGATAGCTGTCAATATGTTGGATACCTGTGCGTAATTGTCAACAATAACAAGTACGACTTCAAACTTTACAAGACTTCCCACAAGTGACATAACTGTCAAAATACGTCATCACCGCATCCACAGGCATTACTTGTTGAGAAAAGAAACATCGATGGAGATCAAGACTGCGCATGCGCAGAAGATACCGCGCTGGCCAAAGCCATAAAAGTTGGGTGAGTTGGGATTGCCCTTTAAAGTGGAAACGCATGCGCAGTCTTGATCTCGATCAATGTTTCTTTTCTCAATAAGTAATGCCTGTGGATGCGGTGATGATGTATTTTGACAGTTATGTCACTTGTGGGAAGTCTTGTAAAGTTTGAAGTCGTACTTGTTATTGTTGACAATTACGCACAGGTATCCAATATGTGGACACGAACATATTGACAGTTATCTTACACCATAACATCAGATCTACACCAATCGTCACCCAGGTTCAGGTCACAGGATGAATCTTGTGGGGCGGCGTGATCAGCGTGAGAAATAACATGTGTGAGTGTGTGGTTTAAATGCGTGTGTCACACACTCAATGCATGAGAACCAGTGAGTGCAGTGAGTGCAGTGAGTGCAGTGAGTGCAGTGAGTGCAGTGAGTGCAGTGAAGTCTGTGGCAGGTGAGGCACTGACTTTTTCTAAATCAGATTTTCAAATACACCAAATATTTGCTAAATACCGATTCGTTTCATATCTCATTGCAGCATTATTTATATGAGGTACATATTTTAAGATGCATATTTGGCCAAGGAAGAATGAACATTGAATGGGGGCAACTTGTACAAAACACCACGGTGGACACCACAGCGGGTACCATACACAAAACTAAACACCACAGTGGGTACCATACACAAAACTAAACACCACAGTGGGTACCATACACAAAACTAAACACCACAGAGGGTACCATACACAAAACTAAACACCACAGTGGGTACCATACACAAAACTAAACACCACAGTGGGTACCATACACAAAACTAAACACCACAGTGGGTACCATACACAAAACTAAACACCACAGTGGGTACCATACACAAAACTAAACACCACAGAGGGTACCATACACAAAACTAAACACCACAGTGGGTACCATACACAAAACTAAACACCACAGTGGGTACCATACACAAAACTAAACACCACAGTGGGTACCATACACAAAACTAAACACCACAGTGGGTACCAAACACAAAACTAAACACAGCAGCACCAGACAGAAGACAGACACAACAGTTCCTTTAGCTCTGGCGTCGCTCGTCCATTCTTTATCAAGACCCGCTTTCCTTGAAAGTCCAACTTTGAAAATATTTTCAGTTTAGCTATAACATTCTGATCCTCCATGGTTTTAGATCAGTGGTTCTTAACCTGGGTTCGATCGAACCCTAGGGGTTCGATGGAGCCTCCGCCGCAGAGGTCCACCCCTCAGTCTAGTCTGCAGTTAGTGGGTCATTGAAAGCGTCTTGCTCTGGGATTTCCTACCGGTCCGCTTGAGGTCGCTGGTTTATGCAGCAGAGTGAGACCTCCTTCTCAGTCATCACCACACACCGGAATTAGCCCGTTATCTCCAGAGCGCCGATCCAGGCAAATAAGCTCCTGCGGCTGGTGATCTAAAGGGTCAATCGCCGTACGGACACACGACGTGGCGGCGGGAACTGGTACTTTTACCCACGGTGATGACACGTAAAAAAAAATCATATTTTATTTTTTACTAAAGAAGGGTTCGGTGAATGAGCAGGTGAAACTGGTGAGGTTCGGTGCCTCCAACAAGGTTAAGAACCACTGTTTTAGATGAAGCCAACAATAACACAACAACCATTGGTAACCTAGTAACCAGATAAAAGTGAGTTGACGTAGACCACGCCCTCTACTGAGGCAGAGTTACTGCCTGTCTCACCTCATGTCTGTTCACTTTTGTTTTATGTCAAATTGTTAACACTGCATAAGTGGAAAACATAGTTAAAAAAACACAACCCATTCTAAGTAAAGTGAGTCCATATAACAGACATATGTAAAGTGGATAAAAACCTCTTTCTACAGCTTTATGTTGTTGGCATGAACAGAGGAAGCACAAAGGTCACGACCTCCAACACTTAACAAGGGATTGTTCAATCTGTGCTGAGGCATGGCTTGGAGCTGCCTCAGCTCACTGCATATTCACTGCATATTCACTGCATATTCACTGCATATTCACTGCATATTCACTGCAGTTGAAGAGGAAACAAACAAATACGACCATTTTGGTCACGAAAATGATTGAAAGTATTGGAATCATACAGACGTGATTTATAACACAGACACTTGGACAAATATTTATTAGTATTATTTATATTGATCATAACTAATGATGGATTATGTCTGGAGAGACCCTGCCTCACCTGCCTCCTTTAACTGCACGACTCTGGTGAGAACCATCCAATAAACTACTGCTAACACTAGGTTAATGCTAACACTAGGCTAATCTGTCACTGTTATGTCCCCCCTCGTCCTGCAACAACACCAGGTTTCATCCACCCTGAGGAGGATCAACACCCGCAAGGCTGCGGGACCAGACAAGGTGTCAGGCCAGATGCTGAGAACATGTGCCGACCAGCTGGCAGGAGTGTTCCTGGACATCTTCAACCTGTCCCTGCAGCTGTCCATGGTTCCTGAGTGTCTCAAGTCCTCCACCATCATAACGATACCCAAGAAGACATCCCCCACCTGCCTCAACGACTATAGGCCTGTTGCTCTGACCCCTGTAATTATGAAGTGCTTTGAGCAGATTCTTCTCAGGCACATCAGAGGCCTCATCCCCTCGGACCTGGACAGCCTTCAGTTTGCCTACAGAGGGAATCGGTCCACAGAGGATGCTGTCTCCATCACCCTGCACACGGCCCTCACACACCTGCAGCAGCCCAACACTTACGCCAGGATGCTGTTTGTAGACTTCAGCTCAGCCTTCAACACCATCATCCCAGACAAGCTGGTGCTGAAGCTCCATGCGGTGGGTCTGCCTGCGTCACTGTGCCACTGGATCAGGGACTTTCTCACCAACCGGTCTCAGGTGGTGAGAATAGGGAACAAAACGTCATCCCCTCTGGTACCCAGCACAGGCACGCCACAGGGCTGTGTGCTCAGCCCGGTCCTCTTCACCCTGTTCACCCACGACTGTGCTGCCATCCATCCCACCAACACAGTTGTGAAGTTCACGGACGACACTACAGTAGTGGGTCTCATCTCGGATAACAACGAGACCCACTACAGAGAGGAGGTACACCAGCTCACACAATGGTGTTCAACCAACAACCTGGTGCTGAACACAGGGAAGACCAAGGAGATGGTCGTGGACTTCAGGAGGTCCAGGAAGACTGATCACGCCCCCCTCCTCATGGACGGAGAAGTGGTGGAGCGTGTGGACAACATAAAGTTCCTGGGTCTACACCTCACATCCGACCTCTCCTGGTCCCTGAATACCTGCCGCCTGGTGAAGAAGGCCCAACAAAGGCTCTTCTTCCTCAGGAAACTGAAACGGGCTGGACTCTCCTCACGGTTGTTCGTGAACTTCTACAGGGCGACAATTGAAAGCATCCTCTGTCTCAGTGTGACCGTGTGGTATGGCAGATGCACGACACAGGAGAGGAAACAACTGGCACGGGTGGTCACAACTGCACAGGGTATCGTGGGCTGCCCCCTCCCTGACGATATATGTAGGCGGAGTCAAGAAGAGGGCAAGAGCCATCGCCATGGACCCCAGCCACCTGGACCACAGACTGTTTGAAACGCTTCCATCAGGAACATCCGCACCACCACTAACAGACTAAAAGACAGTTTCTTCCCCAGAGCTGTCAAAGCTATCACCCCCCCCCCCCCACTGCAGGACAATAGACTGAATCACTGCAATTCGACTTCCACACAACCGCACCTTAGTGTATATTTTCTCCTCGTATTTACACATAATTCTATTTATCTAATTTTATTTATTTCATTCTATTTTGTTTTTATTGCATGCCAGTTGGTTTATCTTGTTTCATTTTGTTATCTTTTACACAGGGGTTGCACTGAAAATTTCACTGACATGCAAATGCTCAGTGACAATAAAGACATCTTGAACACATGAAGTGCAGATTTATTCACTTCTTACATGAGTCTGTTCGTGCAAAACAAAATGATGTATGGATTAAAAATGTATATTTAACCATAATTAATCAAATTTAATTCACATCAATCTGTGATTAATCTAATTAAAACTTTGAATCAAATGACAGTCCGAGAATAAACCAAAAATAAATACATTTATATTTTTGTCTTGATTCAGTCAAAAATCTGATAACAAACCCAGTGTCCCTGAATGCCTCGTGTTGCATTCAGGTACATCTATGAGGGAGAGGAAAAAATCAGAAACAACAAATATCTTCTTATCCAAAAACAAGTGTTTATATTTGTAATACGCAGGCATCATCATCATCACTGTGACACTTTCAGGTACATTTAAAAAAATACAACTTTATATGTACATAGAAAAGGTTTGGCTGAGATTATAAAAATAAAAACTATTATACCATCAACTCAAACCATGGAGTTTGACAAAAGACTAGCATCATCAGCTGATGATCAGGAAGCAAAACCAGAAAATCTAAAAAGATGGAAGTGAGTCCAAACAAACGTTCTGCAGGTTTTAACTTTTCTCCTTCAGCTTCAGTTTGACAAATATTCAAACGAGCTGATTGATTGGTCGATGGAATCATCTGATGGATTTTGTGACGCGTCTCGACACGAAGATGAAACGTATAAACAATCAATTGTTATGTTTACATGCTTTTTAAATTCAGATTTATGTGTAATAAAGTAATCCAGAATAAAATCTATTTCCTTTATGTTTACGTCGACGTTTTAATTGTGAATAAAGGTTTCCATGGAAACAGGTGTATTCCGCTCGAGTTAATTGTTCTTTCAGAGCTGGAGGTACAGAGGGTTCTGATTGGACAGAACAACTGCTTAATGTCTGGAAGAAAACCATGGAGTCCACTTCCTGTTTTATGTTGGTTTCAACTGTCAACATGTCGAAGCCGATACTACATGTGACATTAGCGTTAGCCTACACTTACGCTAACCCTAACAACATATTAGAGCAGATACTATATGTGACATTAGCGTCAGCATTAGCCTACCCTGACACTAACCCTAACAACATAGAGCAGTTACTACATGTGATGTTAGCATTAGCCTACCCTGACACTAACCCTAACAACATAGAGCAGTTACTACATGTGATGTTAGCATTAGCCTACCCTAACACTAACCCTAACAACATATTAGGGCAGATACCACATGTGATGTTAGCATTAGCATTAGCCTACACTAACACTAACCCAAACAACATATTAGAGCAGATACTACATGTGATGTTAGCGTTAGCATTAGCCTACCCTAACACTAACCCTAACAACATATTAGAGCAGATAATACATGTGATGTTAGCGTTAGCATGAGCCTACACTAACACTAACCCTAACAACATATTAGAGCAGATACTACATGTGATGTTAGCATTATCATTAGCCTACCCTAACAACATAGAGCAGTTACTACATGTGATGTTAGCATTAGCATTAGCCTACCCTAACACTAACCCTAACAACATAGAGCAGTTACTACATGTGATGTTAGCATTAGCCTACCCTAACACTAACTCTAACAACATATTAGAGCAGATACCACATGTGATGTTAGCGTTAGCATTAGCCTACCCTAACACTAACCCTAACAACATATTAGAGCAGATACTACATGTGATGTTTGACTTTATTTTTGTCATAATTACGAAGCAGCAGCTCGACTGAATCAACCATAGGAATCGACAAACGACACCCACAACCCGATATGTGCATTGTGATAGCAACCAGACCAGTCTGAGCACGTGCACAATGACAGGAATCATGTTACAGAGGAATTGTTATAATAAACGTCCAAACTGTAATAATTTTCTCATTTCATTTTGTAATAAACTGACCATCAAACAAAACAAAAATCTGGAATTCCCAGAAAATTCTCTGTTAATTCAACCCTTCAATAGTGCAGTGATAATAATTGTTAAGTACGTAAAATTTATTACAAAACGCATTGGCATAATTGATTACAAAATGTGGCTTTATCACAAAAGAAAATGAAAAACTAATGTTATTTTGGATGTTTATCACAAAATGCGACTCAACAGGAATTAAGTGTTTCCATGTCAGAGGGTTTATTGAATTATTGAATTCAGATCAGAATAAACCAGTGACTTTATTCTGAATTCAGTTTAATAGTAAATTATCATTTTCAACTGCAATTAACTGTTTACATGGTTCAACTGAACGAGGAATGAACCTTTATTCTGAAAGAGGAATTAACTTTTATTCTGGATTAAACAGGAATAAAAACTAATAGTCCAGGACATTATGGATTTTGATGAGATTTGAGAAACTGTATATTTTTGTAAAGGTTATGGTGTATAGAATCAGAAGAATCAATGTTTGCATTTGTCCAGATGTTTATATGGCAGCCATATTGCTTCATTACAAAATGGCTGCCATTAAACTCTCATTTGGAATATCTCAGCCTGTGAATCAGTTCAAATGGTGGTTTTAACTTGGTCTAAACCCATGTTTTCAGGGTCAGTGAATCCAATGGCGCTAGTTCCAAAGCATGATGACCTACCCACATTAACCCTAGAGTCATAAGTTGGTGAAGAATGACCTGGTTTTGGTTGTTTTTAGCATGTGGTATGACATTTTTCAACAAAACAAAACTCCCATTGAAATGCATTCAATTGCAGATGTTCAGATAACTCAACTCGTAACCAACGTATTTTCTCCAAAAGACTTTAATTTTCTCCAAAACCCAGTGTGCCTTACATATGGAATCATTTTGCTAAATTGCTTGTTTGTCTGTTATGTAAAGAAGCATCTTTAGGTGTCCAAAAAAGTGCTATATAAGTTTGAGGTATTATTATTATTTCTGCTTGTGCTTAGTGACTTTATCTCACCACTAATTTCGCTTAATGTTCCTCATACATGAAAAACCCTCAAAAATAAACCATTCATTGACAGTGCGTCTTATAGTCCAGGCTGAGATGTTCCAAATAAGTTTAATGGCGGCCATTTTGTAATTAATTAATATGGCCGCCATATAAACATCTGGACAAATGCAAACATTGATTTTCTGGTTCTATAAACCATAAACTTTATAAAAACATATATTTTAACAAATCCCCAAAAAATCCCCACTGAAACTAAAATGACAAACGGATCAATCAGTTTGATCAATTAAACATATTGAACATAAATATTAACAGAACGTGTCCATGATGGTTCATCGTGGTTTAAATTCATTCACTTTATTTTATCATTGATCGTTTACTTCTGACACTGTTCAATGACCAATCAATCAATTTCTTCCCGTTTCCAAACTATAATTATATCAATGACTCCTAAATTTTTTTGATTATTTATCAAAAGGGGTGGAGCTCTACCACTGTTGCTAAGCAACCAACCCATAGGTCAGGTGACTAGACAAACGTTGCAACATTTGACAAAGATTCTGCCGTTAGAACACGAAACTGAAGCAGAACTTTTGAAAAGACGAAACTGAAGCAGAACTTTTGAAAAGACGAAACTGAAGCAGAACTTTTGAAAAGTTTAGTTTTTAAGCAGGTTTATGGTTTCGCAGGGTCCTTGAACGCATCACAGAGAATAAAACAGATGTTAAACTTTAAAACCTGCAGAAAAAAACAACAGATTTCTGATCAATACACCGTTGTGACAGATTATTGATCAGTTCCATTAAGACACAGACTGATTGTGGATCGATCAGTTCAGAATTCATTGAGCTGTGGATTATTTCTTCCTTTAGTCTATAAAGCGCAGGTATCAAACATATGGCCCGGGGCCAAGAGTGGCCCCCCCAACACGTCCAGTCCGGCCCTGGGGGAAGAATTTAGTAAACGCAAAAAAGGTCAATTCAATCTAAAGTGGATCAATATTGTCAATAAAATACAAATAATTAGCTGTTTAGTTTTTGCTTTAGTGTCAAAATGTAGAAAAAAAACAAAAAACAAAAAAGGTGGATGAAAAGAAAAAAAGAGAAAAGAAAAAAGGAGGGAAAAAAGGAGGGAAAAAAGGAGGGAAAAATAGAAAGAGAAAAAAAAGAGAAAAAGAGAAAAAGTTAGAAACAAAATTAGGAAAAATAAAAAGGTCAAATGTTTTATATTCTAATTAAAGAATTTTTTCTGACAGAAAAAAACTATTGGCTTCAGATGTGGGCGTGTCTCGTTGCGGGCGTGTCCGGTTGTAGGCGTGTCTGTGTCAGAGCCAATGTCCGTTAAAACAATGCGAAAAAATTAGGAATGAGAAAATAATTTGGGAAAAAAAAGAGAAAAAAATGAGGATTGGACGAGCGACTAATCGATTAGTTTTTCTACCTAATTGATTATTGATGATTGTTAATGTGTGAAAAGAGGCGGGGCTTGCTGTGGGGTTTCCTCCGACAAAAATCATCCATCGCTTTTTTTCTTCAGACGAATTAACACAGGAAACTGTGGGCGGAGCCAGCGTCCGTTAAAACAACGCCATCTGTCTTCTGGCTCCTCGCCATTTCGTCATTGTTTCAGTTCGTTTCGTCTGCTGTCGTGCATCAGCGTCTGTTTTCAGCTCGTCTCTAAAATGGTGAAAACTGGCGCCGCTTGGAGTCCACAACGCATGGCCACGGGTTACGAGTTGACCTCGGCGGCCTCTCCGCCCGTCTCCACCAGCGTCACCTGACCCTCCTCGCCCTCCATGATGATGCCTCCCTCCTGGAGGACCACCATCTCGCCTTCCTCCTCCACCACGCCAGGCCCCGCCTCCTCCTCATCCTCATCTCCTCCCACCACCTCTTCAGGGCTGCCGGCGGCGGCGGCGGCGCTGCTGTTGTTGGCCTGACTCTGGGCCATGGCCTCCAGTTTGATGCGGTACTCCTCGGCCTCCTGCTCCTTACGCAGCAGCTGTTGGCGGTACTCCTGCGCTTTCCGGTTGGCCTCCTGCAGCTGCCTCTGCAGCAGCTCCTGAAACACAAAGAAATGATGTCACACTGCGGCAAAGTATGATGGGAAAAGAGCATCACCTCATTTATAGGGTGAGGTGATGTGAAAGCTGTTACAAATAATACTAGAGCTAATATAACTAGCCTAGCTTTAGCCTAACCCTAACCCTGTATTATAGCTAATATAACTAGCCTAGCTTTAGCCTAACCCTAACCCTGTATTATAGCTAATATAACTAGCCTAGCTTTAGCCTAACCCTGTATTATAGCTAATATAACTATCCTAGCTTTAGCCTAACCCTAACCCTGTATTATAGCTAATATAACTAGCCTAGCTTTAGCCTAACCCTAACCCTGTATTATAGCTAATATAACTATCCTAGCTTTAGCCTAACCCTAACCCTGTGTTATAGCTAATATAACTAGCCTAGCTTTAGCCTAACCCTAACCCTGTATTATAGCTAATATAACTATCCTAGCTTTAGCCTAACCCTAACCCTGTATTATAGCTAATATAACTAGCCTAGCTTTAGCCTAACCCTAACCCTGTACTAGAGCTAATATAACTAGCCTAGCTTTAGCCTAACCCTAACCCTGTATTATAGCCAATATAACTAGCCTAGCTTTAGCCTAACCCTAAGCCTGTACTAGAGCTAATATAACTAGCCTAGCTTTAGCCTAACCCTGTATTATAGCTAATATAACTAGCCTAGCTTTAGCCTAACCCTAAGCCTGTACTAGAGCTAATATAACTAGCCTAGCTTTAGCCTAACCCTGTATTATAGCTAATATAACTAGCCTAGCTTTAGCCTAACCCTAAGCCTGTACTAGAGCTAATATAACTAGCCTAGCTTTAGCCTAACCCTAACCCTGTATTATAGCTAATATAACTAGCCTAGCTTTAGCCTAACCCTAACCCTGTATTATAGCTAATATAACTAGCCTAGCTTTAGCCTAACCCTAAGCCTGTACTAGAGCTAATATAACTAATACCACTTTTTTTCTCATCATTTGCTCCACTCACGGTTTCTCCGGTGTCACTGTGGTTGTTGGTCACTTCTAGTTTCCTCTTTCTGGAAGGGGGGGGCTGAGGCTCCTCCGTCACCACCTCTTCCGTCACCGTGTTGGCTGGTACCGCCAGCACTGAATGCACAAACAAACAGATCAACAAACACACTCGACCTTTGACCCCTGGGCTCAGACAGTACGTGTGCGTTCATACTCTGCTGTCCGTGCTGCATGGTGACGAAGAACGGCTGCGCCATCCCCCCGGTGGTCTGCAGGTTACCATGTTGGTCTGTTACTATGGTGATGACCCTCTGACCCCCCTCGTTGACCACAGCAGCATGCTGGATGTTAGAGTCCAGGGCGCTGGCGGCCATGGCCTCTTCTGACTCACCTGTTGCAAAAACAGGAAGTGTCAGGTATAAACAAACAGGAAGTGTCGGGTATAAACAAACAGGAAGTGTCGGGTATAAACAAACAGGAAGTGTCGGGTATAAACAAACAGGAAGTGTCAGGTATAAACAAACAGGAAGTGTCAGGTATAAACAAACAGGAAGTGTCGGGTATAAACAAACAGGAAGTGTCAGGTATAAACAAACAGGAAGTGTCGGGTATAAACAAACAGGAAGTGTCAGGTATAAACAAACAGGAAGTGTCGGGTGTAAACAAACAGGAAGTGTCGGGTGTAAACAAACAGGAAGTGTCGGGTATAAACAAACAGGAAGTGTCGGGTATAAACAAACAGGAAGTGTCGGGTATAAACAAACAGGAAGTGTCAGGTATAAACAAACAGGAAGTGTCAGGTATAAACAATTTTCAGTAAAATTTGTCTATCATTACTAAAAAAAAACAAAACCTGAATGAATTCTGGGAAATCTATTTGGGAAGTATCTGAAGTGGAATGAAAGAGTGAAGACAAAGGTGCGTACCTGCGTTGGCCTTGTTAAGGAGATCGGCCAGGTTGACCACGCCCCCTTGGATGGCGGGAATTCCCTGGATGATGAACTGTGGTTGGTTACTGGTGGTGTTGGTCTCTACATTCATACTGACCTGGTTCATGTTCACCTGGTTCTGCATGCCCTCCTACACACACACACACACACACACACACACGAGGACCAAATTTGTAATCAAGTACCCATTGAATAGTGAGATTGGGCAGTTTTAAAAACACTCAAATCAGACGAATTACAGAATTTCTTTGATCCAAAGTAACATGGGAGTGAATGGAGGCTGAGACCAGACACCCCCCCAAACTACTGAGTCTCATTTAAATTTTAAATTAGCTGGATCTTCCAAACCTGGTTTATATTGTTCCTAGGTAGTATGACTACATTTCTGGAAAGTTTCATTCACTTGCTGTTTATCGTTTCTCATATTTTGCCATTTTCATCAAAGTTTCACTCAAAGAAGCTCCTCTGCTGCACCTACTCAGAGCATTGTGCCATATAAGGAATTGAAGGGGGCGTGGCTATTTCCCCCACCTAGGAGAGCGGCTGAGAGTTCAGAGCGATGAAAGAGGAAAAAAAACTAAAATTGTGATATCTCCCAAACCGTAAATCACATTCTCAAAATATGTTGCATGCTGGGGAAAATTCAATTTTAATTTTTAAGTTTCGGCGATCGCAACTAACCGGGCATGAAACAAAAAAACTACAAGAGATACAAAAACGATTTTAACAACTTTTATGTTTCTCAGTTAGTTCTATCCATTGGTACTATTTTTAAATCTCTGCGACAAAAGGCTTTGGAGGAGTTAATTTTTTACAATTTCCAAACAATTTCAAATTGCGAACTTTCTGTAGGAGATAGACCATAAGTACCAGCATATGAAATTTTCGGCCGTTTACAAGGAAACTTTTGGCGTTGGTTTCTTGTCTCTATGCCAAGCGGTTCAGCTCTTAGATTTTTGAGGCTTTTACATTGAAAGGCAGATTGTGAACTTCCTGTCCTAGATAGGTGGGTGGTATCAGCATATGAAATGTCAGGCTGGCGCGTGCGTCTCATCTTTCTGCGACATTCCTAAGGCTCGTTTGGGCCATTTTTGTGATTTTTCCAGAATTTTCTGTGCGTTCTTTTCTCAATAAAATTAATATTATGGGATGGAATCACATTTTTTCTTCATATATAATGAAATTTGGCAGGCCCGTTAGGGCCAGGCAAATTTCATTTAATTGCCTGCATGTTAAGGGGGTCACCTGCCAGTCGAAAGAGGCGTAGAGCAAGAAAAGCGTTTTTGCCAAAAATTGTCAAAAAACCGAAAATATCCATTGTGCTATCTCCTAAACCGTACATCTAATTTAAAATGTTTTGCGCTAGTTGATGCCAGCTCAGTGTCCTGATCGTCACGATATATCACATGTTAGGAGAATCTAAAATTTTAATTTTGAGTGTCGGAGGTTGGAAACGGCAGGGCTCAGAATGCAAAAACTACACGAGTTTTTAAAAAGTTATATACAACTTTTTGGATTCACCAGCTGCTCTTTAATTTGGTACCATTTTTAGGTCTCTGCGACAAACGCCCTATAAGGAGATCATTTTTGAGCGTTTCCATTCACCTGCAGTCTCGATCTGCTAGCTCTAGATATGTCCTTTGCATCAAGCAATGTCAGCCGCAACTTTTGCTGTTTTTTTCGTGTCTCTAAGGCGCACCTCTGAAGAGCCATTAATGTTCCAATTTTGCCTCTTTTTTGGTTGCTAGTTTGAAAATTATGGGATATCAGGAGTAATTTTTTTCATTTTATCAAATTTTTCACCAGGCTTGAGGTGCGTGCCGAGATAGCTGAGTTTTCGAGCATGTTTAGGGGGTCAAAATGCAGTTTAAAGTGACGGAGACAAAATAATAATAATAATGTAAAAACGAACGAATAACAATAGCGTTGCACACATAGTGTGCAAATTTATAGGGCCTCGACCCTGTGTGCTCGGTCCCCAATAATAATAATAATAATAATAATAATAGTAATAATAATTAAAAGTGCAAGCAGTCTCAAAGGCCTTCGCCATCTTTCGCGACCGCCTCCCCACGCGACGTTCAATTCAAATTTGAGCCAAATGGGTGGTTGTATGCCCGATATACAGCTATTTTAGTAAGGGTGATTTTGTAGGGGGCGCTATAGAGTGAAATCGTAATTTATATTCATAACCTGGTGTAGGACCGAGAGATAGACGTCCGAGTCAAATTTCAGCCAAGTTGGTGTTCGTATGTACGAGCTGAAGCGGTTTATGTAGCGGTAATTTTTCCCGAAATTTTTGCGACAGCGTAGCACAAAAACGATGCGACTTTTCCAACAAAATTGGATAACTTTTGAAGTCCCACTTGTCTAGATCGTGTTCATCGATTTTGAGCTCATTTGGTCCAACAGCCAAGGAGGAGATAGAAAAATTCCAATGACAGCGAAAATAACGACTCAAAATTTTTCAAATTTCAATCCAAGATGGCGGATTTCCTGTTGGTTTATGGGCGTGGTCATCATTAACTTTTTTGTTCATCATCATATGACGAACATGTGTACTGATTTTCGTAGCTCTAACTTCACTAGGGCGTGATCTGGCCTAATACAAACTATTTCACCTTTTCTAGGTGGCGCTGTAGACACATTTCTTAACTGACTTTTATAAAAACATATAAATACTTGCAATTTTTCACACTTCTGAGGTGTGTGCAAAATTTGGGGAGTTTTCGTGCATGTTCAGGGGGTGAAATTAGAGCTCAAAGAGCTGATAAATAATAATAATAATAATAATAAATAATAAAAAATAAATAATTTAGTTGTGGTTAAAAGGGGACATAACAACTGGTGGAGTGAACTGATGACGTAGGTGAGTGTTTAAGGGGTGTCCCAATTCAAGTCCTACCCCTTATAGCTCAGTTTGAAGGGTTAAGAAGTAAGGGGTAGGGCTGAACGGTAAAATGGGATTCAGTGTCTTCATATGGGTATGGAATGTAACCCTTTTGGTACCTGACCCCAAACCACTATATTCTTGACAGGTGCCCCCCTGGGCGTGGCATAAACAGGGCATTTCAAACCCTCTGTCAGCTCAGAAACCTGGAAGAGGTCAGAGGTCAGCCTCACCTGCAGCAGAAGCATCAGCTCTGTGTTCTGGATGTCCACGGCGATGTCGAAGGGCGTCTTGTCAAATTTACTGAGCGCATGCACGTCAGCTCCGTGTTTGATGAGCGTCTCTGCGACTCCGTGGTGTCCGTGTTGAGCAGCCCAGTGGAGCGCCGTCATCTTTAACATGTCTTTGGCGTTAATGTCTGCGCCGCTCTGGAAGCAAAAAATACTTGCAGGTGATGTTCCCAACACTAACAACAAACCACATGTACATGAACATGTGACCAACCATCATTTATGTCACTAGTTGTCAAACTGTTTTCTCTGATGTTCCCCGTTACAAACATTTTTTTAGTCCAGTTCCCCTGACATGGACAAAACATTTTTGGAAGAAAAAAAGAGGAACAGTGTAAAATCAGTGTCTGATTTATTAAATACAAACTTATATCAGTTTTTATCTGATAATTTTGACTTTTGTCATAGTTTTGACTTCGCTTAATGCACCTCATAGCCCAGTACTCCTTAAATATGAAAAACACTAAAAAATAAATGTACAGTTTGGAAAATACAGTCGTACCATTGGCTTCCCTGAGCCTTAAAACGTGGCTTTAACAGTTAAAACCAACATCTTAACTTGTCCACCATCAAATTCCAGTTTAATGGTGGACATTTTGTAATTAATCAACATGGCCGCCATATAAACATCTGGACAAATGCAAACATTGATTTTCTGATTCTATAAACCATAACCTTTATAAAAATATATAGTTTAACCAAAATTCCCACTGAAAAACATAATGTCCTGGACTAATAATTAAAATGTGTGTTAAACTTGTGTAGAGTTCTTACCCGAACCAGCAGCTCCACGATGACAGTGTGTCCCTCAGCAGCGGCCATGTGCAGCGGCGTTCTGTCCACTTTGGTACGAGCATCTCTACTGACGCCGGCTCTGAGCAGGACGTCTGCGGTGGAGTAATGACCGTGTTGAGCCGCCAGGTGGAGTGGAGACGTCCCCAACTGTACCACACACAGACAAGACACATAACAGTACCAGTCAGCTGACACAATGGTACCAGTCAGCTGTTACCCAGTCTGCACGTAGACGTACCCAGTCTGTAGTGAAGGGCGCTCCATTGGCCATCAGGTTTCTGACCTCGTCATCTTGACCTTTTCGAGCAGCTTCCAGCAGACGCTTCCCCAGGTCCACTAACGACATCTGGAACACAAACACCAGTTCACCAGTTTAGACCAGACACAAAAGTGTTGTCTCGCCCACATGTCCTGTGATAGACCCGCCCACATGTCCTTTTCTGTTTTTGACCTATGTAATTGTCCACTTGTCTCTGTTCATCTATGGTATGTGTGTAATGTCTGTACAATAACTGAAACCACTACTGTACATTTACTAGAGCTGCTAATGCTAATGCTAATGCAGCTGGTAGATCAGTTGGGTCCAGGTTGCCCCACGTATTTGTTTCTTTACCTGCTCAGTGTATGAATGTAAGGTCAAAGGTTATGTGATGTGAACATATGTGACGTAAAGACACAATGTCAACATGTGCGTTTGTTGTCATTTAGACGGAGACACAACCCAGAGTGTCTTCGATATGTCCCAGTGTGGAAGGAGTGTGAACATTAGTGTGTGTTCACACCCTGACGAAAAACACTGGTGAAGGGGCAGAGCCGGCTCTTCCTTCTCAGAAGACTGAGGTCTTTTGGAGTTCAGGGGTCACTCCTTAAGACCTTCTATGACTCTGTGCTGGCCTCAGCCATCCACTACGGCATAGTCTGCTGGTCAGGCAGCATCTCAGCCTGGGACAGAGAGAGATCGGACCGGCTGGTCAGGAGGGCCAGCTCTGTTTTGGGCTGCTCCCTGGATGCCCTACAGGAGGTGGGCAACAGGAGGATGCTAGCTAAACTAACGGCTATAATGGACCGACCCTCCCACCTTCTCCAGACCATTCTGACAGCACTGTGCAGCTCCTTCAGCCAGAGACTATTACACCCGCGCTGCAAGAAGGAGAGGTACCGCCGCTCATTCCTGCCGACTGCTGTCAGGCTATTCAACAAACACTTTGAACAACTCTGCTCTCTGGACTCCCTGGAAGCACTTTAAACAGAAACTCACAGTCACTTTTTAAATGATATTGTGTATATTTATATCTGTATATATAGCGTGTTTAGTTGTTTATTTGTTTATATGCGTGTAGGCCAGTTGTTTGTTTTTTTCTGCTGCTGTGAACTGTAAATTTCTCCACTGTGAGACGAATAAAGGTTTATCTTATCTTATCTTAAAATAAACTGTCATAGTTGGACACTATCGTCCTGGTGTAAACCAGGCCTCACAGCTGTTGAGCTGCACTTGTCTATAGCAATTCCTTCAACAGTGTCAGTTTTGTGTTTAACTAAACAGGCTCAGGTTTTGCACTGAATAAGTAACTAGATTCATATTATATTTCAATGAATATACTTTTTTGTGAGATTTTTCTTCGGTAGTGTGCCTTGTGATGTTTCTAATGTGGCTCCAACAGGTTGGTAAACACTGGTCTAGGCAGACCTTCAGAAGGAGGCGTGATGATTTGTGGCAGTGTCATCATGTCATATGAGCTGTAAATATAAACAAACAAAGCAGCAGTAGAGGAACAACACATAGTCATTTCCAGTGTTTTCTGTCTGAGCCACTCCCACTTTTACGGTCCTTCACATGCCCACCATCGCTGCACAGTTTATTTTTTTGTTTAATCCGATACTGGGCCGAGGGCTGGGCACCAAAATTCGGTTCCTTCATTGCACCGACCGAAATGTGTCGATTCTTATGTGTATCAAAACACGCCCCTCCATTCGATTCCACGTTTCGATACCCAGAGATTAATCATTTGATTATGATCTGATAAAGTCACCTGTGATTGACTGGAACGTGCATGGCTGCGTGCACATGCAGGTAGAGCGGACGTAGCCTTCACTCTATCACAGCACTGCGTGTAGGAAAATACGGTCACGCCTCCTTACCAGAGACCGTTAATTACCATGGTTACCATAGAAATTGTTTTTGCCGCCTTTACACAGATAGGTTTGGTCTTTGTAGTTGTAGTGAGCGACTTTGTTGCCTTGTTGTGAGAACCTACGAACATACCTTTGAGGTCAAAAGCCTGGCTCGACTTCTCTAGAATGGACAACTGTACTTCTGGGTGTAATATCTGTGACAAAAACATCTGGAGCAAGTCGGGCATCACATCAAATTTAATGAAACACCTGACGGTCCACGGAAAGCTGCACCTTCAACTGCCACTGTATCCTCGTCTTCACTCGACTTAACTTCTCAGCTTTTGTTGAAAGTTTTACCATCAAACTCATCCAAGAGTAAAGAGGACGAGAAAACTGTTAACTCTTTCAACTCTGTTCATGTTTTTTTTTCGCACTAGAAATAACTTTGAAAAGTTTAAATTCAATCTAAATGTTCAATTGAGAACCTTTTAAAGAAAACAAACAAACAAACAGTAATTTACCAAAGTTTGTTAATGTAAATGACTGTATTTTCTTTGACAGAACTTCATATTCTTTTTGCACTAGAAATAAAAAAATAAACTCCAATATGTGAAAGGGAATTTATAGTTCAATTTTCATTTCATTAAAAGTGATATTATGAAATGTGTATCGAAACAGGTATCGTTTTGGAACCGGTATTGAAGTGAAGGTATCGCTATTGGTACTGGTATCGACATTTTTTAATTGATACCCAGCCCGAACTGGGTCGCCCATCAAATGAAGCCTCTCTGACATTCCGACCCTCCAGGATTTTGCGATTTGCAACTTCAATGCAAATTCAGTCAATCCCTGCGAATTCAATTTGATGTTGCAATTTTAACCAATCAAAGTCACCTTCCCGCAAAATGTGACCAATCATTTGTGACCTCCTGAGCTGCTCCTTCTGCCTTTTCCTTTTACCTTACAGTACCTTTACGCATGATCCACTAATACCAACAGGTACATTTGGAAGGGTACTTTTTATTTTATTTGTCATGAAGGTTGTCTTAATATCTCAGTGTCTTTGTTCTATTTTTGTCAGAAATTATCTCTAATACACAGTACTCGTAATGATTTTTTTTTTTTGACTGGCTGAGATATATTTTATAACTTCATGTAGTGCTGTGAGGTCATATGAACTTTAACCTTTGAACCAACAGGTACATTTGTTAATAAATATTTAGTTGTATTTTTTTAATCGTCAATCGTTTATTTTTCATCTCGGTAAAAGGTAGTTTTCAGGACCATATCAATGACTTTGAATTAATGTTCCAGTAACTGAATATTTGAAATATTACTCAATTTTGATTACAAAATAAGAAAATTGCAACCATTTATCACACCTTTCATTTCCTCCTGCAACAAAAGCCTAAAAAGCACCACAACTTTCATCACAATTTTTCAGAAAAGCTCATGAAACAGAGAAATGGAATATGTCTGATGTCAGGAATATTCTTGTGTATTATTTCCAATTGAGTTGTGTTCTATAACTAACGAATTGATTATAACCAACATATTTATTACATGTCTGATTGACTTGAAAGAATAAATCCTCAGTGTTTCTTCAATTTATTAGAAATAGAACACATAAAAAATCTTTATAATTGAGTAAACACATTGAAATTAAATAAAAATATCAGATGACAGTATACCAAATACTGTACAGATAAAATATCACAAAAACTAGTAGACCCATTCAAAACAAATATGTGTTATGACATGAAGGTGTACAGTAGTAAACTAGTGTGAAAACATATATACTGTTCAACACTAGAACATATCTGGCTTGTAAGTCGCTACGTCATCATTCTATTTGACCCTATTGATCTACATGTAAAAATACCACAGTGGTGTTTACGCTGCTGTTAAAACAGATCAGGAACAAATACAAATGATGAGGACAAACTGTCATTTCATTTTCCAACTGATGAGAAAGAGGAGATTACTGAAATTAATAAGGTAATGGGTTTTTAGTTTATTTTCTTAGTTACAACGTGAGCAGCAGCTGTCCACAAAAGCCTGCTGGTTAGCCAACTGTGAAAAACAAAACCAGCTGTTGAATAACTGAATAACATGAATGAGAGGGACTGGTTTACTGAAATAGTCTACAGTCGACTGTAGGAAACTACGTGGTTGGTCAGATAAGTTCAACAAAAGCACATTAACATTTCACTGGATAACACAGTTAATGTTAGCTAACAGTTAAACCATAGTGTAGTTAACTGGATAACACAGTTAATGTTAGCTAACAGTTAAAACTACAGTATAGTTAAGTGGATAACACAGTTAATGTTAGCTAACAGTTAAAACTACAGTATAGTTAAGTGGATAACACAGTTAATGTTAGCTAACAGTTAAAACTACAGTATAGTTAAGTGGATAACACAGTTAATGTTAGCTAACAGTTAAACCATAGTGTAGTTAACTGGATAACACAGTTAATGTTAGCTAACAGTTAAAACTACAGTATAGTTAACTGTATAACACAGTTAATGTTAGCTAACAGTTAAAACTACAGTATAGTTAAGTGGATAACACAGTTAATGTTAGCTAACAGTTAAACCATAGTGTAGTTAACTGGATAACACAGTTAATGTTAGCTAACAGTTAAAACCACAGTGTAGTTAACTGGATAACAATTAATGTTAGCTAACAGATGACGTAACCAAAACTAACTGTATCAGCCAAACCATAGAAAATATTACATTAAATATTTTGTACATACATGCAATAGTTCAATTGAAATTTAATTATCATATATGGATGTTAACCGATGACCATTTGACAGATGGTTAACTGTATCTGACTCAGGCTGGTGAAAATCACTAAGGTTCTGTTTAAACCACATTTAGCAGCAGAGTTTTCTGTAACATCTAATATCTTCTGTGTGTGTGAGATGCTTTAAAATCAGCTTTAATATAACATCGCTCCACCTCGTAGTGCGACTCATGTTTAAAAAGCGAAGTGAGCGCACCATGGTTTGTAAATGAGTGTGTGAGTGAACTGTCAATACTGTTAATTGTCAAGTTGTCATACACTAACGTTGCCACCGATGTTTTGCTAAAACAGCTGATTAGCATATAAGCTAATGTTCATAGACAGTAGAGCTGTATGTGTTCGTTTGATTGACAGGTCGTCTACAGTGCTCTGTGTGTGGGGTTGTTAAACGACCCTTAAAATACGCGATCGTACCGTATTAAAAAAACTAACTGACGTCCGATATTGAGCTGAACTTAAGCGAGACGAAATTCTTATTTTGCCATTGATGATTATATAAAAAGTCAGAGGTCTGTAAATCTGATAGGATTCGCCATAGTGTCCTGTATTTCCCCTCACGGAGTTGGCAGCTCTATCTGTGTGTGTGTGTGTGTGTGTGTGAGAGAGAGAGTTCACTTTATTCTTCTATATTAGTGCTTAAATGCAGATATTGATCCTCCTCAGAGGTTGTCAGATTGTTCATAGCTTTTCTGTCTATTCCAATGGAGTCCATGAAATACACACAAATCTTGTCGTTGGTTACGTCGTCATATTCTCCTCCAGGTCTGCACCACATTCAGGTGGGGCATAATAACTCCAACTCCAGACAAAGTACTAAAACTATGTCCCCAGGACATTATAGCTCACAAAACGCTAGCAATCGAAGTCTGTTCGTATCTTCCGGACGGAAGTAGCTTACATATGTGGACAGTAATTGCGGCGCCCAGGGTTTGTGGTGTGAACTTGTCTATAGCATAGAAACCTGTTGACGTTAATGGTCTAATATCTTTTTCTTTGTCCAGGATGTCTTCTAATGTCCCCCTGAAGCACACGGACACTAACAAAGGGAGTTGAATGAGTTCAGATGGTTTCTTGTTGGTACCCGACTATAACAGAAGGTGATGGTGAATATGTTTACTGTCATTTAGAGTCAATGTTTTGTTGGACCCGGAAGTCATGTGTAACGTTAGACTTACAAGCTGAATTCTACGTTTAAAAAAATCACAATAACCTAAATAGACCTGACGTCTACAGTAGAAAGACAATATGAAAACATGTGACATTTAATTAATAAATTAGTCATAACGCGTGTTGTTGCTAAGTTACACAAACGTCACACACTTCCTGTTAGATCCATTGTATGTGTAAACATTAACACACTGTGGTTGTCCCGCCTCCTCCTTGCTTTTCATTGGCCAGTCAAAGAATTGTGGCATTAACGCAGCGCTGTTCTAAAAGTTTAACTTTTTCAAACTCACAGCCTTCAGAAATGTTCTTGATTGTTTTTATTCGTAGAAGAACACGCACATTATCAGGGTTATCATCAGTGTTTTTAAAACAACTGTGTCGTCTTGTCATTGTCCCATCTTTGTCATGGGAAAAAGGGTCATCGACAAACATATTTCATCTTGTCTGAGAAAATTGACAATGATGGAAACGCTAAAATAAACGTAGTGTTCTGAACTGTACCGTACTGAACTGTACTGAACTGTACCGTACTGTACTGTACCGTACTGAACTGTACTGTACTGTACCGTACTGAACTGTACTGTACTGTACCGAACTGAACTGTACTGAACTGTACCGTACTGAACTGTACTGTACTGAACTGTACTGAACTGTACTGTACTGAACTGTACTGTACCGTACTGAACTGTACTGTACCGTACTGAACTGTACTGTACTGTACTGAACTGAACTGTACCGTACTGAACTGTACTGTACTGTACCGTACTGAACTGTACCGTACTGAACTGTACTGAACTGTACCGTACTGTACCGTACTGAACTGTACTGTACCGTACTGAACTGTACTGTACTGTACCGTACTGAACTGTACTGTACTGTACCGAACTGAACTGTACTGTACCGTACCGTACTGAACTGTACCGTACTGAACTGTACTGTACTGAACTGTACTGTACCGTACTGAACTGTACTGTACCGTACTGAACTGTACTGTACCGTACTGTACCGTACTGAACTGTACCGTACCGTACTGTACCGTACCGTACTGAACTGTACCGTACCGTACCTTACTGAACTGTACTGAACTGTACTGTACTGTACCGTACTGTACTGTACCGTACTGTACCGTACCGTACTGAACTGTACTGTACCGTACCGTACTGTACCGTACTGTACTGTACCGTACTGTACTGTACCGTACTGAGCTGTACCGTACTGAACTGAACTGTATTGTACTGTACCGTACTGAACTGTACTGTACCGTACTGAACTGTACTGTACCGAACTGAACTGTACTGTACCGTACCGTACTGAACTGTACCGTACTGAACTGTACCGTACTGTACTGTACCGTACTGAACTGTACTGTACCGTACTGAACTGTACTGTACTGTACCGTACTGAACTGTACTGTACTGAACTGTACCGTACTGAACTGTACCGTACTGAACTGTACCGTACTGAACTGTACCGTACTGAACTGTACCGTACTGAACTGTACCGTACTGTACCGTACTGAACTGTACCGTACTGTACTGAACTGTACTGTACCGTACTGTACTGAACTGTACTGTACTGAACTGTACTGTACTGAACTGTACTGTACTGAACTGTACCGTACTGTACTGTACCGTACTGAACTGTACTGTACCGTACTGAACTGCATAGTGGAAACAGGACTAAACTCTCTCCATCTGATCCGACTCACCTCCAGATGTTCTGCAAGAAAGAATGGGCATAAATGGCAGTCTCTGGATGTCCACAACTGATAGACACATACTCAAAAAGCCTTGCAGCTGTAATCACACCAAAAGGTGCTTCTACAAAGTATTAACTCAGGGAGCAGAATCATTTTGACCACCCCACGTTGCGTTTTTTTATTGGTTAAATGTTTAAAATATCTAATACATTTTGTTCCACTTCATGATTGGTGTGGATTCTTCACAATAATTTCCAATGATATATATATATATATATATATATATATATATATATATATATATATTTTTTTTTTTTTTTTTTCCCCCTCAGGACACTGTAAATGACAGAGTAAATCCTAACGATGTTAAAATTACACATTTGTTCAGTTTGTTCACATTATATGAATGGATCATTTGTAAATTTAAACATTTTCATCATGAAAACTGACTTTTTTTGCTGTAAAATATGAACAACAGTTTTTGGTTGATTATTATTTATATATTTTGAGTTTTTATTTTACTGGTTGAGACCACTTCTGATAAAATTTAGCTGAAGTTAAATGTATTTGACATGCCTGTTGTAGAAGATGACAGATTTATGGATTAAGTTAACACCAAAATGTCCCAACATTCATGATTTTCAGCTTCTCTGGAAACTAAACGTGTAGTTTTATTTTTACATTTTGATAAATTACGCAACAAGTCTTCACAGTTATTTTTATAACCCAATAATTTTAAAAATAGTTAATACAGTTACTTGTTATGCCTACAGTACAATGTTTCTGAAGCAGATAGAAGTAATGTGAGTGTAGTTTAGAGCAAAGGTGGTCAAAGTACTGCAGTAGAAGTACAGATACTTGTGTGAAAAAATACTCTGGTAAAAGTAGAAGTATTGATTCAACCTTTTTACTGAAGTAAAGGTAAAAAGTACAATAGCTCAATTGTAATAAAATACAAAAATAAAATGTAAAACAGCTTTTGTTTTTGCCATGACCGCAATAATAATTATTGAAGCAGGAAAATGCAGAAACATTTCCAAAGTATCCAAAACAAAGCCTTTAAAAGTGACTTACTGTGTACATAATGTGTTCTGTGAAAATGGGCAGGAAATTTAGGGAAAAAAGTCACAGTTGAGATCAAAAGTCATCATGAGATTTTTTTAAAGTTATAAATATGACTTTAAAAAAATACATAATTTTAAGATAAAAAGTCATAAAGTATAATATATAAAGTCACAGTTTCTTTCCTCCACTGATTTTCCCTTTGAAGTGACTAATGTTTGGACTGTAACAGTTTGATAAAGTAACGAGTCTATTCTGAGAATATATATATTTATATAAATGTAAAGAGTATAAATTACATATATTTATATGAATGTAAAGAGTATAAAGTACATATATTTATATGAATGTAAAGAGTATAAAGTACATATATTTCTATACTTGTAAAGAGTATAAAGTACATATATTTATATGAATGTAAAGAGTATAAAGTACATATATTTATATGAATGTAAAGAGTATAAAGTACATATATTTATATGAATGTAAAGAGTATAAAGTACATATATTTATATGAATGTAAAGAGTATAAAGTACATATATTTATATGAATGTAAAGAGTATAAAGTACATATATTTATATAAATGTAAAGAGTATAAAGTACATATATTTATATGAATGTAAAGAGTATAAAGTACATATATTTATATGAATGTAAAGAGTATAAAGTACATATATTTATATAAATGTAAAGAGTATAAAGTACATATATTTATATGAATGTAAAGAGTATAAAGTACATATATTTATATAAATGTAAAGAGTATAAAGTACAAATATTTCTATACTTGTAAAGAGTATAAAGTACATATATTTATATAAATGTAAAGAGTATAAAGTACATATATTTATATAAATGTAAAGAGTATAAAGTACATATATTTATATGAATGTAAAGAGTATAAAGTACAAATATTTATACAAAAAATTAGGGAGTAAAAGTAAGGAGTTACCAGAAAAATAAATACTCAAGTACAGATACCTAAAAATCCACTTAAGTACAGTAAAGGAAGTACTTCTACTTCGTTACTTCCAGTTGTGGTTTAGGGTTAGTAATCCCAGCTGGTGTGTAGGGTTAGCACAGACATGTTAGCCTCCCCTGCTCACACACTTAAAGTAAATATGCTAGTTACGGAGGCTACATGCTATGTGTCCATTATCGGACAACCACCGTTTATGTGGAAATAAATTATTAAATTAACACAGCAATGACATTATATCGGATGATTATTCCGTCAACATTGTGGGATTCGGGGTCACAACTTTTCGTCATATTCAACGCAGGGAAATATTTGTCCGATAACGGAGTCATGATTAAATTATTTCAGCTTTATTATACAACACCAAAAAAACCTAGAATTACGGGAAGTTCGTTGTTTTTAAACGTTTTGCAGGTCATCGGGTGCTTTTTGACATTATAGATGGAACAATGGCTTGCTTATATTTGAGAGGCTATGGGAGTTAGCACGCCTCTGTCCGAATATGGAAGCAGCTCTTGTACATTACGAAACAACGAAGCGGGACGAGGATTTTCTGTCCGCGGCCGAGGAGCCATTTTACGCGCCTTCGTGGACCGAATAGAGTCCGCCATGTGCCACGTACCCCCGTCCGCCCGCAGCCCTCTGCTTTCCCCGGTATTATTTACCACCGCAGCAGTTTCCATGTCACACAGATATTTACAGTAACACAGACAGGAAACTGTTTGATATTAAGTTGTTGGTTTTCCGGGGGAAGTCACAGAGAAATTTCCTATTTTACACGCAGAGAAAAAACTACTTCCACATCCGGTTAAACTAGCGTCTCAAAGCACGGCGGCGTCAAACGGCAGGTTTGGCAGAGATTTTGTCGGTGAATACCTCCGGTTATTCGGGCTCATTCAGAATCAGAATGTGAAGGAGTAATATTATCCAGTTTGTGTTTGTTCCCGCAGATGTTGTACTTACCGCGTCCAGGTTTGTTTCACCCTCTGCCCGGGTTTGTGCTGCTGTTAGCTAACAGGCTAAACACAACAAACACCTGAGGGTGCGGAGGCTTTTGTGCAAATATCCGTCTGTGGAAGGTGTACACTCTTCAACACTATGGAGGATTTAAATCACAAAGCGCAAATCATGGCATTAGGTGCCGCTGCAGCTTGTGTGTGTGTGTGGGGGGGGGTATTTTACTGCGGAAAGTTAGAAAAACACTGCGAGGACACGCCAGGAAGTTCCCCCTTCAAAATAAGAGCATAGTGTTTGAGTTTGTTTTAATAAGAACACTTTCTCGATTAGTTTTAACTTGGTGATTTCATACGAAGGTAGTTTATTACCTCCGCCAAGGAGGTTATGTTTTTTGCCTGCGTGTATCTGCTTCTTTGTTCAAGATAACTCGAAAACTAATGGACGGATTTTGACGAAATTTTCAGGATATGATGGAACTGTGAACAGGAAGAACTGATCTCATGTTGGGGGGGATCGGGGTGTGTGTGGGGGGTCTACCTTGGCGGAGGTCTGCGCTCTCCGAGTGCTTTTCTAGTTTCAAAGAATGCAATAGCCCAGACGTCTTTCCCCAAAGTTTTGGGTATAGTATACTATATATATATATATATATATATATATATATATATATATATATATATATATATATATATATATATATATATATATACGTCAACTAAAGCACGATTATGAATGAGCATGACATATTTTCAACAATAACGAGCACATGTAAGGTGACAAAGCAACGCGTTTTTTATATTTAGAAAGTATGAATGAAATGTGCAAAAGTATGAAATTGTTGTAATACAACTGTCTGAATATTTAACTTCAGTATAATAACGCATGTGCAATTCATTCTGTTTCACTACAGTAGGAGTTCATTTCTGAAGTATTTTGTAACGACTAGACGTTTAAGTTGAAACTCCTGACCGGTAGTCCGGCCCTCCACTGTGTTTACCTTCACTCTGCTGTTTACTAGCCTTAGCCGTTAGCTTAGCCGTTAGCCTGCTACATGCAGACTGGACCAAGTTCTTTCCCTCTTCTGTCCCCGCGGTTCCTGCCTCGTTCTCTTTCCGCTTTTGTGTGTTGGCATAAATAAAGTTCTGGAACTTGTTTTCCCCACCCAGGTCGGTTGTAAAAACTGTTAATTTATTATGTTTTTCCTGGTAAAAATATGGCCGCTCTGCGACACCGGAGGTGGAAACATACACGTTAACCCCAAAGTAGGCGGGAACTTTAAAACCAAAGAGGAGGCTGATCTGAGATCAGCTGTAACCGTTGGACACACAGAGGCCCTGGACCCTACAGACCACTGGGCTGCTCTCAGATCTACCTTTGTGTTTCTGGGTTATTTTATAGACTCACAAATTCAGACAAATTGATCAGCATTCAAACCCTTTTTGGATATTGTGGTAATTTCACAATTTGCCCAATATTTAATTACTATATACTTTTTTACATGCTGAATTACCTCCCTGTGACGTTGGCCATTTTATTTATAATTTAATCTAAAAGGTTGTCACATTACTCATTTTATTAGTCTTTCACATAAGTCAATCATTAATTGTTGCATATTTCTATTTTTTAATCTGTACATTTATCCTATACTATTGTAGTCATTACTTTTGGATATTTTTGTAGAGGCGTGTCACAATAGTAGTGAACAATAGTTTACAACTTTGACTTTTACATATTAAGTCAAGTCATTTTCTCAGATGTTTCCTTCCATGGGTTAAAATGAATGAAAATGCTGTAAGTTGTCCACTGTGTGAATAAATTATCTGGTTTCAAATGTCCTGTTTAATTTTTGGGGTGATTGCTGTTGGAAACATTCAGAATGTGTTAATGAAACAAAAGTGCTCTCAAAAAAGGATGTTTTTCTTTATTCTTTGTGACAGAACATGAGACAAGCTGCAATTCATCTTGACGACACCAGCAGCAAATACATAAAACCAAACAAGGCACAGATGGGAACAAATAAATAAATGTAAATAAATAATCGGATGTAAAAACTAATTTCAGGCTGAGTAAAAACAGTGATCAACAAACGCTGGTTAAACTGCAGCAGAGGTGGAACTAAAGCAGCTACAGGTTGTTGGTTAAAAGCCTCAGTGTGGACACATTAAAGCAGTTGACATGCACGTGTTTAGATTGAGTGACAGATGGGATGATCTGGGGGTCAGAGGTCAGCTGATGGCGTGGTGCGTTCACAGCAGCAGGCTGAGGTCGGCCAATAGAGCGTCCACGCTGACCAGAGGAGCTCGCCAGTAGTTAAAGGACGAGAACTCCGACAGCTCCTGCAGAGAGATGGACACGGTAGAGAGTGAAATGATCCCACAGGGTTGGTTCAGTCACTGTGGAAATCCTCCTGATGACATTCAATAAACCAGAGGTTCACAAATGGACTACGTGAAGTTTTTAAAAACAGAAGTACCCTATTTTCCACACTATAAGGTGCAGTAAGTGAAGTCAAAAATCATGAGATAAAAAGTCAAAATGATCAGATAAAACTTACATGTTTGCATTTAATAAATCAGACACTGACTCACTGTTCCTCTTTTTTTCCAAAAATGTTTTGCCCACATCAGGGGGTACTGGATGAAAAATATGTTTGTAAGGGGAAACATGACTGAAAAAAGTTTGACAACCACTATAATAAACTGTTGAAACCATCAGCATGTTAAAGTTGAACATCAAACAACATAATAATAATAATAATAATAATAGATTAGATTCCTAAAGTGCTTTACATTATTGATCCATTTAAACATTTACTGGACAGATGACATCACAGTGATCATTAAGAAGATCCAGCAGAAGCTACACTTCCTGAAAGTCCTGAAGAAGTACCAGCCCAACCCCCACCCTAACCCTAACACACACACACACACACACACACACACAGACACACACACACACACACACACACAGACACACACACACACACACAGACACAAACACACACAGACACACACACAGACACACACAGACACAAACACACACACACACAGACACACACACAGACACAAACACACACAGACACACACACACACACACAGACACACACAGACACAAACACACACACAGACACAAACACACACAGACACACACAGACACACACACACACACACACAGACACAAACACACACAGACACAAACACACACACACACACACAGACACAAACACACACAGACACACACAGACACACACAGACACACACACAGACAGATACCTCCTCCTCCTGACTCCTCTTCTTCTTCTTCTCTTTTCCGTGGCTGCTCATTGGTTCGTGACTCAGACCCAGGTCCTCCAGCTCAGACAAGTCGAGGGCTGGAATTGGCTGTCTCCAGAACAGGAAGGAATCGTATTGGCTGTTTGACTTTTCCATCATCACTCAACCTGAAAAACAACCAATGACTGACAATCATCTAAAGACCTGTAGGGTGTTTAGTCTACAGACCTGTCCTGGTCAGACCAGGGTCAGTGTTAGTCCTAGTCAGACCAGGGTCAGCGTTAGTCCTAGTCAGACCAGGGTCAGCGTTAGTCCTAGTCAGACCAGGGTCAGCGTTAGTCCTAGTCAGACCAGGGTCAGCGTTAGTCCTAGTCAGACCAGGGTCAGCGTTAGTCCTAGTCAGACCAGGGTCAGCGTTAGTCCTAGTCAGACCAGGGTCAGCGTTAGTCCTAGTCAGACCAGGGTCAGCGTTAGTCCTAGTCAGACCAGGGTCAGCGTTAGTCCTAGTCAGACCAGGGTCAGCGTTAGTCCTAGTCAGACCAGGGTCAGCGTTAGTCCTAGTCAGACCAGGGTCAGCGTTAGTCCTAGTCAGACCAGGGTCAGCGTTAGTCCTAGTCAGACCAGGGTCAGCGTTAGTCCTAGTCAGACCAGGGTCAGCGTTAGTCCTAGTCAGACCAGGGTCAGCGTTAGTCCTAGTCAGACCAGGGTCAGCGTTAGTCCTAGTCAGACCAGGGTCAGCGTTAGTCCTAGTCAGACCAGGGTCAGCGTTAGTCCTAGTCAGACCAGGGTCAGCGTTAGTCCTAGTCAGACCAGGGTCAGCGTTAGTCCTAGTCAGACCAGGGTCAGCGTTAGTCCTAGTCAGACCAGGGTCAGCGTTAGTACTAGTCAGACCAGGGTCAGCGTTAGTACTAGTCAGACCAGGGTCAGCGTTAGTACTAGTCAGACCAGGGTCAGCGTTAGTCCTAGTCAGACCAGGGTCAGCGTTAGTCCTAGTCAGACCAGGGTCAGCGTTAGTCCTAGTCAGACCAGGGTCAGCGTTAGTCCTAGTCAGACCAGGGTCAGCGTTAGTCCTAGTCAGACCAGGGTCAGCGTTAGTCCTAGTCAGACCAGGGTCAGCGTTAGTCCTAGTCAGACCAGGGTCAGCGTTAGTCCTAGTCAGACCAGGGTCAGCGTTAGTCCTAGTCAGACCAGGGTCAGCGTTAGTCCTAGTCAGACCAGGGTCAGCGTTAGTCCTAGTCAGACCAGGGTCAGCGTTAGTCCTAGTCAGACCAGGGTCAGCGTTAGTCCTAGTCAGACCAGGGTCAGCGTTAGTCCTAGTCAGACCAGGGTCAGCGTTAGTCCTAGTCAGACCAGGGTCAGCGTTAGTCCTAGTCAGACCAGGGTCAGCGTTAGTCCTAGTCAGACCAGGGTCAGCGTTAGTCCTAGTCAGACCAGGGTCAGCGTTAGTCCTAGTCAGACCAGGGTCAGCGTTAGTCCTAGTCAGACCAGGGTCAGTGTTAGTCCTAGTCAGACCAGACAGTCTAACTAATATCCACATTAACTCTGTTAGTGTTTTGTGATGTTTTATCTCATGTATTATTTTACGTCATAACTTCAGCATTGTCCACAGGTCAGTTTGGGGAGTTTCACATGAAACGTGACCATGTTTCCTGTAAACTGATGAACAGAATCAACTAAAAATAAACAACAGTGAAAATAAACAGAGCATTACACAGAACATTTTCTGCACACAGTATCATAGTAGTACCAGTAGTATCATAGTAGTACCAGTAGTATCATAGTAGTACCAGTAGTATCATAGTAGTACCAGTAGTATCATAGTAGTACCAGTAGTATCATAGTAGTACCAGTAGTATCATAGTAGTACCAGTAGTACCATAGTAGCAGTAGTACAAAGAGTTAATGCATTATTTACATCTATGTCATGTGATTATGTAAAGGACACATTTAGTCCCAGTATAAGTGATGAGTTAGTCGATAGTACCATGCTCACACTACAAACTACGTTAGATATAGTTGCCCCCCTCGAGTTAAAAACTACTAAGATTAGATTAACCTCCCCATGGTACAACGCTGACACTCGCTCCATTAAACAAACAACACCTAAATTAGAGACAATGGAGGCGATCCAACTTAGAAGATTCTCTCAATGCCTGTAAAAATATCTTAATAAAGTATAATCCATCTTTGCGTACAGCCAAAACTAGATATTACTCATCCATAATAGAAGAAAACCAGAATAATCCTAGATTCCTGTTCAGTACTGTAGCCAGACTGACAAACAGACACACCTCCGTGGAACCAGTTATTCCATCCACGCTCCATCCTGATGATTTCCTGCAGTTCTTTAACAATAAAATATCAACTATTAGAGACAAAATAGACACATTTCTCCCAAACATTAGATCAGAAAAAGCAGTGGTTTCAAACCTAGGCCTTTTTATAAATCCCTCTGTAACACTAAATAATTTCACCACTGTAGACCAAACTGATGTCATATCTATTATCATGTCTTCCAAATCATCACCTGCCTCTTAGATCCAATTACAACTAAACTCTTTAAACAGATTCTGCCCCTAATTATTAACAGTGTCCTAAATATAATTAACACTTCATTAATTACTGGATATGTGCTGCAGTCATTTAAATATGCTGTTATTAAACCAATTCTGAAAAAGCCTACCTTAGATCCTGACATTCTAGATAATTCTAGGTCTATATCTAATTTGTCCTTCCTGTCAAAGGTTTTAGAACGAGTAATAGTTAAACAGCTGTGCCAATTCCTGCAGGATAATAGTTTATTTGAACAGTTTCAGTCTGGCTTTCGTGCCCATCATAGCACTGAAACAGCGTTAGTTAAAGTTACTAATGACTTATTATTAGCCGCTGACATCGGATTAATATGGGTCCTGGTGTTATTAGACCTTAGTGCAGCCTTTGACACCATTGACCACAGTATCTTAGTGCACAGATTAGAATGTGATATAGGTATTAGAGGAGCAGCCCTCTGCTGCTTTAAATCATATTTATCTGATCCATACCAATTTGTTAACGTTAATCAACAATCATCGCAGTCCTCCAGAGTTAATTATGGCGTTCCTCAAGGGTCAGTCCTTGGGCCTATTTTGTTTACACTATATATGCTCCCTTCAGGTAACATCATTACAAATCATGGCATTAATTTTCATTGTTATGCGGATGACACACAGCTATATTTATCGATTAAACCTGATCAGACCAGACAAATAGATAAACTAAGTACATGTGTACAAGACATAAAAATTTGGATGAGTGCCAATTATCTTTTATTGAACCCTGAAAAAACTGAAGTCGTTATAATTGGTCCTAAAAATGCGAGAGACTCCCTACCTGACCACATAGTTACTCTGGACAACTTAAGTGTAACACCCAGTGCCACAGTTAAACATTTAGGAGTTTTATTTGATCCACATTTTTCATTCAAAGGGTCAGGGGTCAGAGGTCAGGGCACATTAACCAAACATGCAGAACAGCCTTCTTTCACCTGCGCAACATTAGCCAAAATTAGGAATATTTTGTCTAAAACGACTGCAGAAAAATTAATTCATGCATTTGTTACATCACCATTAGATTATTGTAACTCCTTACTTGTAGCGTGTCCTAAATATTCCCTAAAAAGCTTCAACTGGTTCAAAATGCAGCAGCAAGATTATTAACAGGATCAAATAGAAGAGAACACATCACCCCTGTGCTCCAAACCCTGACCCCTGACCCCTAACCCTATCACCCCTGTGCTCCAAACCCTGACCCCTGACCCCTAACCCTATCACCCCTGTGCTCCAAACCCTGACCCCTGACCCCTAACCCTATCACCCCTGTGCTCCAAACCCTGACCCCTGACCCCTAACCCTATCACCCCTGTGCTCCAAACCCTGACCCCTGACCCCTAACCCTATCACCCCTGTGCTCCAAACCCTGACCCCTGACCCCTAACCCTATCACCCCTGTGCTCCAAACCCTTCACTGGCTACCAGTTGACTCTAGAATTGAATTTAAAATCCTCCTCCTTACATATAAAACCATTAATGGTACGGGTTAGGGTAGGGGTCAGAGGTCAGGGGTTAATGGTATGGGCCCCTCTTATCTTAAAGATGATCTGGTTCCGTACCAACCCAATAGAACCCTTCGTTCTCAGAATGCAGGTTTATTGAAAGTTCCTAGGGTTTCTAAAAGTACAGTAGGAGCTAGAGCCTTTAGTTACCATGGTTACTGTCTTATGGAGCTAGAGCCTTTAGTTACCATGGTTACTGTCTTATGGAATCATCTTCCCTTTAATATTAAAGATGCAGAAACAGTCTCTACATTTAAAATTAGGCTTAAAACATTCCTGTTTGAGAAAGACTATGGTCAGGTTAGTTAAAAATTATGTGACTCATATATCATGTATACATGATGTATGAGTCACAGTTCAGTCTAGGCTGCCCTAGGAGTTAGAATGCTGGGGGAAGTACAGACACTGAGTTCTTTCTTCTCTTTCTCTCTCTCACACCTGTTTTTGTCATTTTTATAACATATCTTTCTTTGTTTTTCCCACTGGGTTTGGAAGTTTTTTCTGCTGAGAAGGAGGGTCTAAGGACAGGGGGAGGAGCTAAGGACAGGGGGAGGGTCTAAGGACAGGGGATGCCTGGGACTTTTCATGTATTTCTGTAGTTGATTATGTTTTTGTAAAGCCCTCTGAGACGACTTTGTTGTGATTTAGGGCTTTATAAATAAAATTGAAATTGAAAATAGTACCATCTCTTCAGCAGATACAGTCTTTTGTAAACTTCACTTGTGTTTTGACTCATTAATGTCGTTCAAAAATGAACAAAATTAATCTGAGATTAAAATAAAAACCTAAAATAAAAAAAATAAATTAAAAAATCAGTCTAATTATATAAAGTCATGTGATCAGTTTATTTTTAAGGACAGTTTTATTTCCAGCTGTAAACGTTTGCTGGTGGATATTTTTATTTTCACTGGATGTTTTTTCCTGGAACAGAAACTAGGTCGACTTGTTTTTACAGCGACACAAATAAACTTTAAAACTGACGCACGTTGAACTGTTGATTTAAAACTAATTCATTACATTTATTATCATAGTTCTTATGTAAAAAAATAAACAGATAAATGTCAAATATTTCTCTTTTATCTTTTTTTACTTTATTCACACTTGCTACAAAATCCACAAAAATCCACTAAAGAAAAACCAAAATACGCTAAAGAAAAACAAAAATACACTAAAGAAAAACAAAAATACGCTAAAGAAAAACAAAAATCCACTAAAGAAAAACCAAAATACGCTAAAGAAAAACAAAAATACACTAAGGAAAAACAAAAATATACTCAAGAAAACAAAAATATACTAAAGAAAAACAAAAATATACTCAAGAAAACAAAAATATACTAAAGAAAAACAAAAATACACTAAAGAAAAACAAAAATACGCTAAAGGAAAACAAAAATACACTAAAGAAAAACAAAAATACGCTAAAGGAAAACAAAAATATACTAAAGAAAAAACATATTTGTGACCCACCACCAGTAAACCAGGCATAAGTGTGTGTAAATCCAAACAGAGTTATGTGTGTATCTTGGTAGGGTGGAAACTAAGGTTTAAGATGGTGAAAAAATGATGTTTCTATCACAAGTAGAACCAAAGTTATGGTCATTTTAATATCCACATTTGGACATATTTTACAATTTGCATATTTTTAGATATTGTCCGTTAAAGTTTTGGACTGTTTTGGGGTAGGAAGTCCTTAGCAACGCATAATAATTTGTATCCGATTGACACAAATTGTTGACAGATGTTAAAGGACACTCTGATGGACATGTCACAGAAGTTTTATATATTATAATAATAGGACAGAAGTGTGACGTATTATAATCATTTGGCTTACACCATTGGACAGAACATTCAATATAAGCTTTTACCTCGTACCAAACACTTGGGTGTTTACCCACGGAACGGAGATCGTTTTGTTCGGCGAAAAGAGGTGGAAGTCGTCTTTGTCTTTGCTCAGCAATACCTGAACTTTTGTCACCGCTTAAATAATTGACTCAATAAACACCTTTATTGATTGGATTTCAATGTAATGACCACAGGAAGTGAACATAGAGGTGTTAAGGTACCGTTTTTTGATAAGGTGTAAACACAAATAACAAATCACCTTCCAGCCTAAATTTGGCTGTAGCTCTGAACGGCTCAGCGCCACTTATGCCTGGTTTGGTGGTGGGGGGTCAAATATATACTAAAGAAAAACCAAAATATACTAAAGAAAAACAAAAATATACTAAAGAAAAACAAACATACAACACAAAAACGTGTTTATTGAATAGACTCCCCTAGCCTAGCAGTGCTATCCCGATTCATTCCATGTATGGGTCTAGTGGTCAGGGGAGGCGGGGCTAAAAGTATGCAATAGACAACTTTTTGACCCGTTTCCGCTTTACTTCCTGATTATCCTCTTCACTTCCTGTCTGGCTCCTCCAGTTGACTTTACTAGTGAACTCCGATATAAACGCAGTGATTAAGTGAGAAAAATGATGGACATCTACAAGAGGAAAAGTGGATCTGGACCTACGTGTGCTGTCGTTTGTTGTAAAACCTCAAGAAAACATGTGAATGAGTGTTAAGATAGAGAGTGTTTTAACCACAAACAATGTTCATGTCCTCCGTTGTTTTTATTTTTTCACAAGCCTCTGAATCACGGCCATTGAATTTAAAGTATCCACCCACAGTGTATTTGTGTGTTCCCATCACTTTGTGGACAAAAGACCAACTAATGATAACCCGTTTGTAGAGTTATTTTTGGGACACACTGTCTTTACAGCCAAAGAGGCTACGACTCACCCAGCGGACTATTATCTCCACAAAGACACTTAAACTTAAATCTGATGGTAAGTTCAGCAACTTTAGCTTTAGTTATGAAACTGTTAATACTGTTAATTGTGAAGTTGTCCTACACTAACGTTGCCACCCGTGTTTTGCTAAAACAGCTGATTAGCATCTAAGCTAATGTTCATAGACAGTAGAGCTGGATGTGTTTGTTTGATTGACAGGTCGCCTACAGTGCTCAGTGTGTAGGGTTGTTAAACGACCCTTAAATACGGAATCGTCCCAAATTAAAAACAAACTTACGTCCAGTATTGAGCTGAGCTTTAAATGAGACGAAATTCTTATTTTACCATTGATGAGTATATTAAAAAAAATCAGAGTCTGTGAATCGAATGAGATTTGACATAGTGTCCTTTATCTGTGTGTGTGTGTGTGTGTGTGTGAGAGTCCACTTTATTCTTCTTTATTTGCAGATATTGATCCTCCTCAGAGGTTGTCAGATTGTTCATAGCTTTTCTGTCTATTCCAATGGAGTCCGTGAAATTCACACAAATCTTGCCGTATGTTACGTTGGGCCACGTCGTCATATTATCCTCCAGGTCTGCACCACATTCGGGTGGGGGATAATAACTCCATCTCCAGACAAAGTACTAAAACTATGTCCCAGGACAACGATTAGCAATTGAAGTCTGTTCACATTAGCAAACACTGCTAAACTTACTTCCGGCGGAAATAACAAACATATCTGGATGGTAATGGCGCCACCCAGGGTTTGTGGCGTAAACTTGTTTATTGGACGGTACTACAACCAATCAGTGTAATCTTTAGGATGACGTAGTTAGAGTGTCTGAAAGTTGACGGAGGAGTCTGGAGAAAGTTAGGAATGACTAAACAAAATGGTGGATTATGGAGCTGAACGACTGTTGTCGCTTCTGTAAAAAGAATTTAAAGATTGTTAACGTTTTCTCACATTCTTCACTCATCTGTGATAAAAGGAAATCTACACCTGTTGTTGTTCTTCTTCTATGGTTGTTTATGCTTGTTTCTCTCCCTATGGATCTTTATCACAACTTCCGCATTTCGCACCTGACATACGTAAGCGCAGCGTAGCCCTACTTCTGCACCAGTAAAAGTTAAATGTCACAGATGCCAGCATGGACCAACAGTTATTGTAACATAGCAGGATGTTGTTGTCATGGACCAACAGTTATTGTAACATACCAGGATGTTGTTGTCATGTCCAGAAGCATCTTATATTTCCTTCCACTCCTTCCCTGTTAACGGTGAAGCTAGAGGAAAATGGGTCCAGGCTATTCAGTGTTATGAAGGGCCCAGTTTTCTCATTAAAACAGGAGCACTTCCGTCTGCAGCAGACACTTCACATCAGAACACTACATCTGGGGATGACGGTTTGAAACCCTAGCATTTTTCCTTGGAATGATTCTATTCCTACAGGAAAAAGGAGCCAGTATATGAACGGTGTCAAAAACGGCAGCTGTTAACGTCGCTATGAGTTGAGATAAAACAAATGTCCATGGTTTTAAAGTTATGGTGAACACAAATAAGTAATGTTGTCCTTAAACTGTAGTTGTGACCTTTAACCTTTCCATGCCAGTACATCAGTGTCAGCAGTAAACAACAGTAGCATTGGAAGGAAAGAGTGTAAATAGTGATAGAAGAGTGAACAGTAGTTAGTGCAACAGCAGTAAGTCACAGTAAATGTATGAACACTGATCAAACCTGGAGTTTGGGACCATCCTCTTTTTTTATTTGTCATGGGTAACATCTAACCCTCACAAAAACCTGCCCGTCTACTACATTAGATATTATGACAAACAAACACTAACATAAACACACACTGCCAGAGACAAATGGTAAGAGATTATGATAGCATTTGGGCTAACGTTAACATTATGCTAACGAGACGTTGACTTGAAACATAGACAGAACAAATATAAAATAGTCAAATAGTCCATGTCCTCTATACTATCCATACATAACCATAGAACCCTAGTCCTAGGTAGAAGTGGACAGACTAATGACTGGTGGACGTAGTTCTCAGTTCAGTAGCACTTAGCCCCAGGGGTCTCTCTCCTTTACATTTATATTTTTACTCACTGAAAAAAATCGTAGCCTTTATCAAGTTTCTTTTTCGTTAGTGAATGTTCCTCCACGATTCTCCTAATATCTGCAAATGATAAAAGTGACACATTTCTTCAGGAACTTCAGGAAGACTCTTTCAATATTACCGGCATTCTACTGTCTGGACATTTAACAGGAAGTTCGGTCACGCTCCTCTGACGTACTTCCTCTTTTTGTGAAAAAGGTCAATCGTCACAGCATCACTTTGTTAGGACCACCCTCTGACTCTATACTTCACTGTGATTGGTCGACCAGTTTCAGGGAAATTTAGCTAAAAATGATAATGAGTGAAACTAGGCTACTACAATAGAACATTAGATTTACTGACGCTAGGAGGAGCTAGTGTGGCTAGGCTACTACGATAGAACAATAGTTTTACTGATGCTAGGAGGAGCTAGTGTGGCTAGACTACTACGATAGAATATTAGATTTACTGATGCTAGGAGGAGCTAGTGTGGCTAGGCTACTACGATAGAATATTAGATTTACTGACGCTAGGAGGAGCTAGTGTGGCTAGGCTACTACGATAGAACAATAGTTTTACTGATGCTAGGAGGAGCTAGTGTGGCTAGGCTACTACGATAGAATATTAGATTTACTGACGCTAGGAGGAGCTAGTGTGGCTAGGCTACTACGATAGAATATTAGATTTACTGACGCTAGGAGGAGCTAGTGTGGCTAGGCTACTACGATAGAACAATAGTTTTACTGACGCTAGGAGGAGCTAGTGTGGCTAGGCTACTACTATAGAACATTAGATTTACTGATGCTAGGAGGAGCTAGTGTGGCTAGGCTACTACGATAGAACAATAGTTTTACTGATGCTAGGAGGAGCTAGTGTGGCTAGGCTACTACGATAGAATATTAGATTTACTGATGCTAGGAGGAGCTAGTGTGGCTAGGCTACTACGATAGAATATTAGATTTACTGACGCTAGGAGGAGCTAGTGTGGCTAGGCTACTACGATAGAACAATAGTTTTACTGATGCTAGGAGGAGCTAGTGTGGCTAGGCTACTACGATAGAATATTAGATTTACTGACGCTAGGAGGAGCTAGTGTGGCTAGGCTACTACGATAGAATATTAGATTTACTGACGCTAGGAGGAGCTAGTGTGGCTAGGCTACTACGATAGAACAATAGTTTTACTGACGCTAGGAGGAGCTAGTGTGGCTAGGCTACTACTATAGAACATTAGATTTACTGATGCTAGGAGGAGCTAGTGTGGCTAGGCTACTACGATAGAACATTAGATTTACTGATGCTAGGAGGAGCTAGTGTGGCTAGGCTACTACGATAGAACATTAGATTTACTGATGCTAGGAGGAGCTAGTGTGGCTAGGCTACTACGATAGAACATTAGATTTACTGATGCTAGGAGGAGCTAGTGTGGCTAGGCTACTACGATAGAACATTAGATTTACTGATGCTAGGAGGAGCTAGTGTGGCTAGGCTACTACGATAGAACATTAGATTTACTGATGCTAGGAGGAGCTAGTGTGGCTAGGCTACTACGATAGAATATTAGATTTACTGATGCTAGGAGGAGCTAGTGTGGCTAGGCAATTTTTGGGCTGAAAACCTTAAAACCTAAAAAATACAAAACATGTTAAAAAAAACTTATAAAATATGGAGAAAAAAACCCTACAATTTGATAAAATAAATAAAACATCTGTAAGTGACAACTTTAAACAACTGCAAACAACTGTAGCAGTGTAAAGTCCTCCCAGTGATTTGATAAGATTTTTTGATTTGAATGATTTATTTTGAACATGTGCAAAGTGCAACAATAATCAATACAATAATAATAATAATAATAACAATGACATGTCCGAAAAGGAGTAGGATGAAGCATAAGTTTATTTAATTCTACCCCTTCTTCACTTCCCCAATAACCTAAATTCATCTTATAGTAATATAGTGCATAGTACAAAAATGATGATAAATAAAATAACAACAATAACAATAATCAATAACTGAAGTACTAAACATAGACATATATACAAAAAACAAAACAAAAAACAAAACAAAACAAATGAGCAGATATGAAAGTAGGTAACAAATAGAGTTTTTGTTTGTTTTCTTTTTTTTCTTCCCTTCCTTCTTCTTTTCCCTTTCTTTTTTCTTCCTTTTTTTCTTTTTCCTTTTTCTAATTTGTCTGCATTTTGTTCTTGTTTTTTTTTTATTTTTTATTTTTTATTCATTCACTTATTTTATTCATGTATTTATTTATTTATTTATTTTTTATATCTTTTAACCCCACAGAGGGGGAGTCAACATAGCTTCATATATATATATATATATATATATATATATATATATATATATATATATATATATATATATATATATATATATATATATATATATATAATGTGCTTTTGCATTTTTACCGTACTATAAATGAAATTAATACAAATTGATTGTTTAACATTAATTTTCTGATCAGAACCTGGTAATTTTAAGGCGTTGTTCCGGTTCAGCCCAGTTCGGCCCAGTTCGGCCCAGCTCAGAGGCTGAGAACAGGACACGTAAATTAAAACACATTTTCTTCAGCAGTTAAACGGATTAAACACATTATGTTTTCATTTTATTCTTATTTTGGTTGGAATATTTGTGCCGTTTATCGTTTTTTCATAGAATAAAACGCACAGAAACGTGTGAATAAATGTGAATAAAAAGCAGAATAAATATTTTCTTACCTTTAACTTTAAGGAAAAAGATGAAAATGATATTTTCTGTGATTTTTTTGGGGCTGTTTCTCTTTGTTCTTTCCAGGGTTTTTCTCTTATGCTGTCGCTCCAGATGCGGCAGGTTGAATGCGCTCTGCGCCTGCGCAAAATTCAGCTAAATACAAACTAACACTTCCTGTTTACGGATTTCAAAATAAAGGTCCATACAGGCGTGGTTGTTTTCTCTCTAATTAATATTGTAGTTTAAAACTTTTGAATCCTCTTCAAACCCAAAAAGTCATGTTTTTTATTTTTTACATTAACTCTTTTCTTTATTATGAACTGAAAATAAAACAATAACTTTTTTGTAATAATAATAATTTCAAAGACACTTTACAAACTGCAGGTAAAACAAAAGCCAACATGTTAACAATCAAAAGTGAAATGTGAAAATGTAAATTGGCTCAAATACTATATTTTTATTTCATCTTATTTTTAATACAGTGTTTAAATGTTGTTCTTAAACACGCAGCATTATATAATAAGTGATTTCACAACAAAAAAATCATCCAACAGTTACAACAGGTGATTAATTACATAATATATTAATGATCTTTTACTATGATATTGATGATTATATTAATTACTAATCCTGACCTTCTAGATCAGGGGTCTGCAACCCTGGTCCTAGAGAGCCGCTATCCTACATGTTTTAGATGTTTCCCTCTTCCAACACACCTGATTCAGATGATCAGTCTATCATCAAGCTGTGAGGAAGACTGATAATGTGTGTCAGGTGTGTTGGAAGAGGGAAACATCTAAAACATGCAGGATAGCGGCTCTCTAGGACCAGGGTTGCAGACCCCTGTTCTAAATGATAAATACAGAAACATACATTATGAATATGAAAATGAATACTAATATTATAAGGGGAATATTCTTATGACATTATTGTAAACATTTTGTTTCAGAGTATTTAGTTCAGATTCTTTTTGTGATCATTTACTGATCAATGTTTGTCACAGCTGTAGTGAATGTTGATGCTTTTATTTTGTAGAGTAAAGGCAGTGGTTTCCGGTGTGTCTCTGCTGCTCACACTTGATGCCAGTGTTAATAATAATGTTCCACCCCCACCCCCACCTGCCACACCCACACTTTAGCCCCTATTCTCTTTTTTGAAAGGATCAATGACTTCATTGATGAGTTGATTAAATATTGATGTTGACTGTATTTGTTCAGGAAATTGTTTCACATGTTTCCACTTTATAAATAGGATGACATCAGATAAGATGAATCATGTAGAAAAAGAATAAAAAACTACAAAAGTAAAACATAACTGAGAAATAAGAAGAAATGTGAATGAAATCTGAGTCTGTTAAATATAATCTACTGTATAATTTTTAAACAATATTATATATTTGCATATTTACATACATTTACAGATAGACAGACAAACAGAAAGACAGACAGACAAACAGAAAGACAGACAGACAAACAGAAAGACAGACAGATAGATAGACAGACAAACAGACAGACAGACAGACAAACAGAAAGACAGACAGAGAAACAGAAAGACAGACAGATAGATAGATAGATAGATAGACAGACAGATAGATAGACAGACAAACAGACAGACAGACAGATAGATAGATAGATAGACAGACAAATAGACAAAGAGACAAATAGACAGACAGACAGACAGACAGACAAACAAACAGACAGACAAACAGACAGACAAACAGACAGACAGACAACAGGGACAAACAAACAGACAAACAGACAGACAGACAAATAGACAGACAAACAGACAGACAGACAGACAACAGGGACAAACAAACAGACAAACAGACAGACAAACAAACAGACAAACAGACAGACAGACAAATAGACAGACAAACAGACAGACAGACAGACAACAGGGACAAACAAACAGACAAACAGACAAACAGACAAACAGACAAACAGACAGACAGACAGACAACAGGGACAAACAAACAGACAAACAAACAGACAGACAGACAGACAGACAGACAGACAACAGGGACAAACAAACAGACAAACAGACAGACAAACAAACAGACAGACAGACAGACAACAGGGACAAACAAACAGACAAACAAACAGACAGACAGACAGACAGACAACAGGGACAAACAAACAGACAAACAAACAGACAGACAGACAGACAGACAAATAGACAGACAAACAGACAGACAGACAGACAGACAGACAGACAAACAACAGGGACAAACAAACAGACAAACAGACAGACAGACAGACAACAGGGACAAACAAACAGACAAACAGACAGACAAACAAACAGACAAACAGACAGACAGACAAATAGACAGACAAACAGACAGACAGACAGACAGGGACAAACAAACAGACAAACAGACAAACAGACAAACAGACAAACAGACAGACAGACAGACAAAGGACAAACAAACAGACAAACAGACAGACAAACAAACAGACAAACAGACAGACAGACAAATAGACAGACAAACAGACAGACAGACAGACAACAGGGACAAACAAACAGACAAACAGACAAACAGACAAACAGACAAACAGACAGACAGACAGACAACAGGGACAAACAAACAGACAAACAAACAGACAGACAGACAGACAGACAGAC